>JAJMGW010000018.1:0-136789 GCA_030582755.1 Wickerhamiella galacta | reverse complement strand
GGAGGGGAAGGGGGAAAGGGGAAGAAGGGGAATAATGGCGAAACCGGTCGATATAGGTTGCAGCGAGATTAAATAACTTACTATGCAGAACGACTCGTTGCGTTTTCTTCCCAAGAGTCAAGGATATCTCTATGGCCACAGCTGACTGTGGGGATGATGCTGCGGGACGGAATGGCCCTGCAGAACATTTCGAGCTCCGAGTAGCTCGAATGTTCGCTGTAGGGCACACGGCAAATCTGGATGAATCCTCTGGTTACGCCCGTCCGAGCGAGCGCGCTGGCGTCGAAGTTGGAGTGGGTCTTTGAAGTAAATGTCCAGCCCGTGGGCACAAAGGCAATCAGCCGCGTGTAGTGTTGCTTCAAGAACTTCCACTGGGCTTCCAGCTTCGCGATAGATAGATCATGCATGGATGTCAAGTGCACCTGGCACTGGAGTCCGTCTGGTACGTCAAGCAATCTGTCGAGATGTTTGTCGCCCAAGAGCTGCAGAATCGACCTCTTCCTTTCGGTGGCCCAGATCTGGGACCCCAGCGCCTCGGCTATAGATACAGCAAGCCGCTCCTTTCCGATTGTATACGACCCGACCATCACCAGGATACGAACGGGCCGTGGCTTTGTGAAAAACGATCGAGGTGGCGGCTGCGTCTGGATTTTCACGCAGTACTCCACGCAGGCCCGGATCACCTGGGCCTGTGCAGGGAACGTGCGCTTGGGATCGAGATACGTTGTATCCAGATACAGCTTGTCCAGGAAGTCCGTGTGCTGGAGAACTTGTTCGCACAGGCTAGTGCTGGCGCGGAAGTCCCCTGTGTGCAGCACGACGTCGTTGAACAAGAACACGGCAGCCCCAGGACAGTGATTGGCATCGAACGTTCTGACAGATACGCCGTCAACGGTGATGTGCGAGTTCATAGGGACGGTAAACAAAAACTCCTGAGGAACCTTGAGTATGCTGTGTGCCAGATCTGCAGTGGGCTGCGTGCAGTAGATGGGCCCAGCGTTCCAGGTTCTTGATAGGCCACCGTAGTGGTCCGAGTGGAAGTGTGTGAGGAAGTAGCAGCTCACCTCCTCGAGCTTGCCGTAACAGAACGCGTCGACAGCAAAAATGGTGGCGCCAAACTTGAGCGTCTTGTACGGTGGCATGTGACTGCGTTTGGATCCCGTGGACTTGACGTCTTTGGGCTTAGAGTCGGTTGACCGAGATTTCTTTGACGTGGGCGCAATTGGCCCCGGGAATTCGCGCTTGCCGCTCTGCGACCGTTCTTGACGTACCGATGCGATGACTCGTGCGTTCGAACTGCCTGAATCTGACGGCACCAGGGAATCGCTGTGAGTACCTGCCGAATCGTCGGTACCTTTGTCGAATGAAAGCTCCAACTTTGCGTCCTCCGACAGCAGCTGGGTGGTTGCAACAGCGATTTCTCGGTCCCCAGTATTGGGAACGCACTTGACTGGCTCATTTTCCAACCCGGACACGGATTCCTGCAGCTCGAGGCACCTGTCTGCATGCTCCTCCCGCTCGATCAAATTTAAAAATACAATATTCTGGCTGCAAAGCGGGCACAGCATCGCCTCAGGTGGCGACTGGCTAGGCCCCACTTTCTGACGCCTCATTTGTCATCCTTCACCATGGCCAGCCGGTTTGGGGTGAAATTCGAGGGAGGGGTTCCCGTATTCCATCCTACGTATGAGGAGTTTCGTGATTTCAAGAACTTCATAAGTGAAATAGAGCCCATGGGGATGCAGTCTGGTGTGGTCAAGGTCGTTCCGCCCGAGGAATGGCTCGACCAGCTGCCGGCCCACGACGAGGAGCTTGTCAGCTCTATCCGGATCAAAAATCCCATACAGCAAGAGGCAGCCGGCAACCACGGGGTGTTTTGCTTTAAGAATATTCAAAAGGGCCGCACGTACGACATCAAAAGCTGGCACAAGACGTGCTACGATATTAGCAACCAACCCCCGGCCGGTCGGGGCCAACGCCGGGGAGGAACTGCCGAGTCTGCGCGCGAGCACGTGTATGACTTTGACGATGCGGCGTTCACGCCCGAAAGGTGCGAGGTGCTCGAGAAAGCTTACTGGAAAACCCTTGGGTTCAACACCCCCATGTACGGAGCAGACATGCCCGGGAGCCTGTTCGATGACTCGGTCAAAGACTGGAACGTCGCGAACCTGGACTCGGTACTTAGCAATTTGAATGTCAAGATTCCTGGCGTCAACACGGCTTATTTATATTGTGGTATGTGGAAAGCGACCTTTGCGTGGCACCTCGAGGATATGGATCTACATTCCATCAACTACATCCACTTTGGTGCGCCAAAGCAGTGGTACTCGATACCGCAGAGCGATAGAGACAAGTTTTATGACTTTATGCGCCGACAGTGGCCGCTGGAGCAGCGTAGGTGCAAAGAGTTTCTACGGCACAAGACGTTCCTGGTTTCCCCGGCTCTACTCGAGAGCTATGGTATAAAGGTTAACAAGGTTGTCCACAGACAGCGGGAGTTCATGATCACATTTCCCTACGGCTACCATGCCGGCTTCAACTATGGCTACAACGTTGCAGAGTCAGTTAACTTTGCGACAGAAGCGTGGCTTGAAATTGGCAAAGAGTCTGACCGCTGCCGCTGTATTAATGACTCTGTGGGAATTGATGTGGCCAGACTCATTCGAACCATTAACGGCGAGCCAGAGCCCGAGATCGACATATTTAACGATGAGAACGAGCAACTTATGACCCCGCCATCCGAAGGTGAGTACGCGCGGCAGCTGCCGAAGGCAAAGAAGCGCAAGTCGCATAAAGCGGAAATAACTGTATCTTCCAAGCCAAACAGACAAGGCGAGTGCGTCTTGTGCCCCCATGCTTGGGATGGTTGTTATGTGGTTAACGACGCCAAAACAGCTAAAGCGCACCGGATCTGCGCCCAGTTTATACCCGAATGCTGGCTCGAAGACGATGTTGTCCACGGTCTGGAGAACATTGAGAAAGAACGGTTTGGGCTACGGTGCATTGCCTGTCGCTCAAGTGTAGGCGCGTGCTTCCAGTGCTCACACCCCACGTGCACACGCTCCTTCCATGCCACATGTGCTGCCAGTGCAGGAGTTGTTACCTCCGAAAATACATATCTGTGCCGCCAGCACAGGCCCAAGCCGCTGGTGCCGTGGGAGTTAGACCCGGCAACGGTTGACCTGGCTGCTTCTCTTCTCGTTGGCGATACCGTTCAATGCCGGATACCGTCTGGACGCACGTTTGCTGGAGTGGTGGAGGAAAACAACTTAGATGAGGGAACGCTTTTAGTCAAGTGTCACCCTAATATGGATGATGTCCTTGAAGCCCCGCATGGTCATGTTATCCCAGGGCGTCTTGAGCCAATTGGGCTTGATGCGGCTCCACAGGTGAAAACAAGAGCAGGGTTGAAACCAGCCGACGGCCACCCCTCAGAATGCAAGCAGGGGACATCAGTCGCTGGAAACAACACTGTCAGGAGAGCAGACGTCGGATCTGATATATCAGCTTATCTGCACCACCCGACTGGTGCAATTGATCTGAAGGACTTGGCACTCCCGAAGCCAGTATTTCGCCCAGAGCTGTATAGTCAACCATCATCTGATAGCGGCTCTTCGGAATCCCCGTTTATGTTCATGGGCGTGCCACTTCCAACCTGTCTATCCCGTGACACTCCTTTATGACTCCTTTGATTTCCGTTTATGATATCGTTTGTATTTATTCACGAGTTAGTTAGTGCACGCGGCATTGCGTGCAAATTTTATGTCAAAACGACATGCTTGTTGTGACCACAAATCGCAACCCGGCCCGGAATGCTAAATCGACAATGGCTAAGGCGATGGCTATGGCGATAAAGTCGCGTTTGGTCGGGGAATGAATGTCTTGCTTGCATTATTACCAATTAATGCAACAAGTTGGTACACGTTCTACTCAAACACCAATATTAGTACTTTGCCAAAAACGCCTGACACCCATGACCGACTATTGGGCTGTAGCGCATATTCCAGGTTTCCAAATTCTGCTGATATCGAACCCACGGCCGTTATCGGGCGCAAAATTGTGGCAAAGCCAGATGCTGAGATCATCAAGTAACCCTACTGATAAGTCGCTGCTGCGTCTTCTACTGAAACACCAATAGCATTACTTTGGAGAAACGCATTTATAAAAACTAATGACTGGTGATTGAGCTGCAGTGAGCATATCACCAGGTTTCACAGATTAACGAATTCTGCTGGTATCGCTGGAACCCAGGGCCGTTATCGGACGCGAGATTGTGGCAAAGTCAGCAGATGCTGGTCAATATAACATCCAAAGATCTGGCAAGTACCTTGTTTCTACTGCTATGCTGCTGAAGGCTATCTGAAAAGATGAGCCATAAGTCAGGTGACGAGCGTACGACCAGACCTATGGTTAGCCCTTACGAGGAGGTCGCAATTGACCTGTGCTCGGGCCCGGTTGCCGACGAAACACTTCTTCAAGTAGAGACCGGAAACTCCACCAGAGAGTATCCCCCATGCATTCTAATACAAAATCCGTATGAAAAGTACTTGTTTGTCTGCATAGCAGGGTTTTCGTCCAATGTTTCAATGATATCGATCCCTATGTTTTTCCCGGCACTGAATGTGCTGGCAAAAAGCTTTCACACGTCTGTTGAGATGATAAACTTGACGGCAACAATGTATTCTATTTTCCAGGGTATCTCACCCCTTCTCTTTTGTTCCCTTGCTGATACATGCGGGAGGCGGCCAGTTTACATGGCGTGCTTGGTGATCGCAATGGGCGCTAACGTTGGACTGGCACTATGCAGGGACTACTGGGTGCTGTTTGGTCTTAGATGCCTCCAGGCCTTTGGGGCAGCATCCACAGTTTCACTACAGGCTGGTGTCGTTGGTGACTTGACGCAACGAAAGAACCGGGGCGGTTTGATGGCCCTTTCTTCCGGACTTGGATACCTGGGGAACTGCTTTGGGCCTATAATTGGAGGTTGTTTAATACAGCGGTGGGATTGGCCCAGTATTTTCTGGTTCAATGCCGCATTGGCGGGTTTTACCTCCCTGCTGATTTTCTTCCTGCTCCCAGAAACGAGACGTCAGTTTGTAGGCGACGGCTCAGTTATTCCCAAACGCATACTCAACAAGTCGCCTTACGTTTATGTTCGTAGGTTGGTTTGTGGTTTACCTTATAGCCCCAAGGACAGTGAGTATGAACATCAGTGGCTGGCGGCGCCACCTAGAGCAAGTGTGCTCCAATGGGCCCGCATTCTACTGCAGCCAGATGTTATATTGGTTCTAACACCCACTGCTATACACTATACCACGTGGTATATGGTATTAACGGCCCAGTCAACTCTGTTGGGACAAAAATATGGCTTCAGTTCTGAAAAAATTGGTTATACGTACTTGGCAAGTGGTGCTGGAACACTCATAGCGAGCATTCTATCGGGGAGACTTATGCAGTGGGTGTATCGGCGTGAGTGCCAAAAAATCGAGATGCAGTGTGCAGAGGAAGGTCGCCGTCTCAGCTTGAAAGATCTCAATATTTACTATGTGCGACTCGGTCAGTCCTTCTATGCCTCTGGCATGAGTATAGCTGCCACTCTTGTGTTTGGATGGTCAATTGAGTACCAGGTTTCATTTTACGTACCTGTGGTCATGTCTTTTTTCATCTCGGCCAGTACCACATACTTCATGGCAACCACCAGTACGATTCTGGTGGACTTGTTTCCTGATGACTCTTCAACTGCTGTCTCTTGCATGAATCTCACTCGCTGTCTCCTTTGCGCCGCTGGCATCGCCGCCGTCGATAGAATGGACAGTGTTATGGGTGCTGGTCCTACCTTTGTGATCATGGCTGGCTTTTGCGCCCTTTCACTTGTACTGATATTTACGGAGCTCAAGGTTGGCAGTAACTTGGAACGAACGCGTCGGGAGAAGTCGCACTCTGTACATAAGAATTCTGGCAGCCATGATATCAAAAACGAACACTCCACTTGAGTAGTTGCCTATTGCGCCTATTATTTATTACAGGAATACGTCTCTTCTAGAAGAGAAAACAGTTGTTCTGCCCATTCTCTTCGGTCTTGTCAATCTAGAGAGGAGCAGAAAGGAGGATTTGAGGAGCAGAACATGCGCTTGATGAAGTCGACGCAGACGCTCGGTACAATCAAGGCCATGTGCTCCTGACGCAGGCGCTCCTTGGTCTACTTGGCAATCAAAGAGGATATTGATATTTGTTTTATATAACTTATATTTTTTAGATATTATACTTTTTTAGTCATTATACTTTTTACTTTAGTCTGGGAGGACCCGAAACCAGTTGGTGGAAGCGGTACATTACAGTCATGGGTAGTATGTTTTCCATATCTGTAATATCTATATTTCTTTCCCTTTCATTATTTATGGTCAGACCATATTTTTCTAAAACAAATATGAAAATAACACGTTGACTTGGCCGTGCTTGCCTTTGCTGCAAAGGAAAACCGCCCCATCTCGACACGCATTTCTGAAACAGAAATCACTGTCGTTCGGCTCTGACCCAGGTAAAGAATTTGAGTGAGTCTTGTAAAGGTGAAAAAGGCATTAATAAATTATCTGTATCTTGATTTGGCGTTCTAGTCTGCACCGCCAAGCATGGCTGAAAATGCTAGATACCACGAGCGAGAGGCGCCACCGTCAAGCCACTCGCTATTGAAGTTGTCCTGGGAGAACCACTTGTAGGCACTCTTGGGGTCAATTAGAGCCTGGTTTGAGCGCAGGATTCCAGCCCAGCCGCTGTCGAGAGTTCCGATAAGTCCAGAAAGAAGGTCATCCCACTCCTGTTGCACGAAGTTTTTATCACGTATCAGACCAGTGGCACCTGTCATGGGGATCATGTGGATACCCTGAATATACTCAAGATTTGTGCCAAAGAACGTTGTGTGGTCAATCTTGTTCTCGAAACTGATTCCAGCAACTCGATTCTTGAGCATTTTTGAGGGCTGAATCTTGTTGTCGTCTTGCAGGTAGAAATAGTTGTTCATGGTTCTCTTCATCACGGCCAGCATCAAGTCTCCACGAGCTTCCATTGCTTTGTCTCCTACTACCTGTCCCCAAAGCTTCATGCCGTACGCGAAGTTGTAATCCTCTGAGGTAGACTCTTCATTCTTGCCATCACCAGACTCGAACAGGCCAGCTGCCCAAGAATGGCCATTGAACCAGTCAAACATGCGGTACACTGGGAAGTGACTGTCTTCTTCAGACGGATTCGCAACGTCACGAACGAGGGAATTTACCCAGTCCTTGTTCTTCGAGACCCAGTCGTTGTCACCATACTGCTTGTCGAGCATGCCAATAACTGCAGCTGCATGGACATAGTAGCCATAGTGGAAGTGATGATCGTTATAGTAAGGGGCTCCAAAGTCATCCAAGGGGCTTCCTCCAGGCATGTTTGCGGCAGAAGAAGTGAGTCCTTTAAATCTCGTTTCGTAGATAAACGGTGTCGGCTGGGTGTTATTCAACCAGGGATCAAGTGCCTTCTTCAGGTTTGTTAGACCTTCCTTTGTGATGTCACCATTTTTGAGAATTTCGCTCGCGACCAAAAGAATGTAGGCAAACTTATCAAATGATTTTCCGGCTGTGTAAGTGGATGCGGAATTTGTCTGACCATGCATGTCCTCCGATAGCTCCTGGTTCACAACCGATGCAAGAAGTTGAAGAGCACCTGACCCAACTGTAACGCTAGAGCTGTTGCTGCCCGCTTGATACGGTAACCATTGCAGATCGGTAATCAGCTTTTCAGACATCTCGAGCTTTGTAGACAAAACACCGGTAAGGCCACCTTTTGATGGAGAGTAAAGAGTCAAATCAGTTTTCGCGCTCTGGAGTTCGTTGGAGAGACTGTCCACCTGGTGCGTCAAAGCATAGAGGAGGGTCTTACCGCTAGCTGACTTGCCTGCAATCTCATAATTGATTGCATAGGTTGCCTCGTCATTGTTTACCGACCCACCTAGAGAGTTGCTTACCGGATAGGCGCCAGCGGCCTTGTCCAGGGTCGCTTCAGCATCACTCGAATCTGGAACCACGGCCACCTGAAGCACTAGGTTGTCAATAGCATCAGAACCGACAATTTCAAAATCAGAGTTGACTTTGAGTTTGAAGTCTTTGTTACCAGGGACGGTGACGTAGATATTCCAGGACACACCGTTCGTCAAAGTTGCCTTATACTTTTGCAGACCAGCAGAAACATCCGACTGCTGTGTAAGGGTTGTTATTCCTAGCTGTGAAAACAAGCGAGGTGTCAAAGAGTCATATACAGCCGTGACCATTCCCATACCAATGGCAATTGGAAGAGTAATGTGCCCATTGCCTTTGCTGAGCTGAACAGTAACGGAAAGAGCAGTGTTATTTGTGACGCTAAGATCCATGTCGCTCGGAGAAAACTCGGTAGCAGATACAACGAAAGACTCGAGCATGAGTGGGTTAGTGTAGTACTCGGGAGCCGCGATAGTGCTTTGATCTTTGCCGAAAACCCGCTGCGACTGGTTGACACTCGAGACACCCATCCCATAGTAGTTGGAGCTTTGCGCCAAAAAGAGCTCATATGGCTGGGCAAACACGGACAAGTTTTGTCCGTTCAAGAACAGGTTGGCAAAAAACTTATTGGTTTGAATAGGACCGTCAATGTTAACGTTCTTAGGGAGTTCAAGAGGAATCGGCTCCTGTTTGAACATCGCCAGGGGCTCCTGTGTGTCAATTGGTTTGAAAATATCGCCGTTCGGATAGTAGCTCTCACCAGAAACAGATTGTGAAGGCCCAGCAGTAAAGGTTGCCGCGCTGCCGTTTAGGCTCAGTGAGACTGAACTAGGGGGGGCCTGTGTAGGCAGAGCCGGTGACCCAGTTGCATTGCCTGTCTCCAAAGTACTCGTGGTACTCGGGAGAGGAACGCTTCCGGATGCCAAAGCACTTGTGATGCTTGGGATAGGAATGCTTCCGGGAGGGACATTTGGAGAGGTTGTTTTTAGTGTCGGCTCGCTAGTATCAGAGGGGGACGAGATGTTAGTTTCGGAAGCATCAGGCACGGTGCTTGTAGGAGTCAAAAGTGTCACACTCTCGCTATAAGTGCTAGGATTGATTGCCGCTTGCAATGGAGCCGTAGATAGCCCAGATGCGGCCTCAATTGGGGCTGCTTTCGACTGGCCAATGGTAGTAATGACAGTTCCAGTAGCGATTGTCACGGGCAGTGTTGTCGCGTGGAAAAGTGTGATATCAGTGGTCGACGTTGCTTGAACCACTTCAGCTGAAGGATCAATTGTGGTTGTGTAAGTATGGGCCTCGGGGGTTGTTGTTTTGTGGAGAGTGATGATCTTTGCAAGGGCCTGCGCGGCGACTGAGGCGAAAATAAGGTGTTTCATTTGCTGAAGGTCTTGCAATTATATGGAGCCAGTGTGCTTTATTGTGACGTACTTGTGATTGTGTTGTCCTTCTTTGTGAGATGTTGTCGTAGCCAGACTAACTCACTCGTAGGGTCCGTGATCCGTGAGGCTTGGATCCGTCAGGGCTGAGAGGTGGGTCCAAGACCCACCGACTATATACCCCCACATCTCAAGACCTGCCACATGACGGCTGGTGCACACCTGTAAGGTCCGTGTGATGGCCAGCTGGATTAGCGACAATCTCTAGTGCAGATCACTGCCTGCACTTCCAGCCACAGCTCAGAGCATGGTCATTTCCCGAGCACCAGACTACCCTCACCTCCAGGGCTACGTGCTATATTGCAACTTATATACCTATTATCTTTATTGCTGTGTTAAAATTACATTTTTCAGTTTGTGAGTCCTGGATACAGTATTTTGCGGTGGTACTGTGAGCTGCAAGCTTATGCAAGTGTCATGCACATTTACCGATCGCAGATTATCCGGTACCAAGTTGCTTTCGCTGAATGTGGCTGGTATATAGGCGGCGACCCAGCGGTTTGCAACATATCGATGTCGATGCTCAAGTGCGCGGAGGCTCAGGACTCTGGGTGTTTGTGTATGGCCCTTCGTTTAGTTCTGCGGCTCAAATTACATCTCGGTCAACATCGACTGACTCAGCCGCATCATGCAGTACACCCGAACATTACTGCGTACTTGCCCCACAGCGCAATTTGACTGTGTAACAATCCGCTTGGCTCCTGCGTGTAGATGCAAAATCCTACAGAGGAGCGGATTTTTTTGTATGGTTTTATCTTGTCAATGGATACTAGACTGCGCACCTATCGCCTGCCACTGCCGATCACAACCAACCTCCACGCATGAAAGCAGGGACCTTGCAGCATTCACCCTCGCAACCCTGGGAGCTCGGCAAACTAGGACAAATGTTAACAAATATTGGCAATGTATTGTATAAATGTGTATATAACCATAATACACTCATATTATTCTGCAACCTAAAAGTCACGCTCTGTGCTTGCCTCCCCAGTGGCGGACGTCGCTGACGACCCCGACAAGACGGACTGTTGCACGAGATCGTAGTAGTTAGTCCCAGACCACTTCTGATGAGTGAGCAAGTCGCAGTTGGTCTCGCGCTCCTGGTTTTGGACCAAGTCAACGTACGCTTTCATGCCGTCAGTCTTGAAAGCGTTGCTAAGCTTCCAAGTTGCGAGACCATCTGTGTGGATACCAGCGAGTGACACCAGTTGGAACACAAATCCTGACTTTGCTAGCTCAAAAACAAAGCTTTTCAAGTCTTCCTGTGAAAAACCATGTGCGGACCAATTGAAAGATGGCGACAGGTTATACACTAGCCATTTCTCCGGATACTTTTCGTGGATCTTTTTGGCAAATTCTTGAGCCTGTGCCAAGTTTGGTCTTTTTGTCTCGAGCCAAATCATATCAGCGTACGGACAAAACGTGAGTGCACGTTTCAACGCCGGCGCCATGCCGCTTTTGACGGGGTGGAAGCCCTCAGTAGTGCGCGGCGCATCCCAGTCGAAAAATATGTCGTACCCAAGTGTCTCACGCGCAGCTTCGCGAGCCTTATAGTTTGAGGAGCCCTTAGCCTTGGCCAAGTAGGCCTGGATGTTCTCAGCCTTGCCCACTTTAGTCAATTCGCGGACAACAGCCTCGTCAAATGTAAGAAGCTCATGGTCCTTCATCCATTGAAGCTCGAGCTGGTTTATCTCTTCCGACCCTGCACCTCGTGCCTCCGCTACACAGAGCGTGTCCTTCAGGGGCTCAACCTTGGTAGTAACCCCGAGGATGAACTCATGATCGGCCGGATCAATCGAGCTAGAAAGAAGCGAAGAAGACTCAGAGTCTGTACGAGCAATGAGTATATTGGAAGTCCCCATTATATCCCATTGAAACCGCGTAGCCAGCAGCCGGGACACATGCTGGGACGTCGGGACAATAACTTTTCCCGACAAGTGCCCGCACTTCTTGCCACCGTGCAGCTGGTCCTCGAGGTGGACTCCAGCAGCACCACGCTCAGCAAACAACTTGGCTAGTTTCATGACTGAGCCTAAACCCCCATGACCAGTGTCGCCGTCGGCAATGATGGGGCGCAGATAGTCGATTCGCGGCCGCCCGCTCGCAATGCGCTTCTGCCGCTCTTCTTCGCTGAGCTGTAGCCACTCGAGCCACGCCTTCTTGTCATGCATGAGCTGTGAGCGGAAGATGCGATCGACTTGGTTAGGCACAGTGTCATAGGGGTAGTCTCCGAAGTCGGGACTGACCTCGTTCGTCGTGGTCAAAACACTGGAGCAGGCCCATCCCGAAATGTACGTTACCTCCTGGTTAAGCACGCTTTGGGTCATCTGCACAGGATCAATGCTACCAATTGTGTGCACAGGCTTGCCCTCGCGAAACCTCGTGTCAAACAGATTGAACAGCTTCTGGGCCTGTACGTCCGAGCTATACGACTGTGGCAGCGTGCCACGCAAGGCGGCAACCTTGCCAGCGTCCCACGAACGGGTAGTGTGCTGAAAACGCGGCTGTTGGAACCACTTTTCGATAGCCGCGGTTTCGCGTGAAATATAGGCCCTTTCGTCCGCCTCAGTGGGGTACGGGAACTTGGACAGACTCGACATCAAGCGCCTCAACTGTTTATGGCTGCGCGCTAGAGCTTTGGCCAGAGCTGTGTGCATACTGGCAAAATCTGGGGAAGCTTAGTGCGACTCGGCTCCGAAGTTGTCAGCAGTTAATTTAGCGTCGCGTGCGTTCGTAATCAACAGAAGCGCGTAGTGGATGCGCAGGCCCACCACAAATCTTCGAGCCGTGCTGGAGAAAGTGCAGAAACTTAACGGCGCAACACCCACGTTCAAGTACGATGTACCTTCAGCAGACATGGCCGCGCCTCCGCAACACTCCCCAGACGCTATGGCCGACATGGGGACAGCTTCAGCTTCGAGAACAGCTAGCGTGCCCGAGCCGTCTTCAGACAGCGACTTTATTATCCCGGACGACGAGCCCAGATCTCTTGACTCAAAACATCCGGGCATGGACCACCGCGATGTCCAGGTGCTTGGCACAGACCCCGAGCCGGAGGTCCTTGGCCAAATAATCGACCTCTCATCGAGCCCGCACCCAGTAATTGAGCTAGACTCGGGCGTTTCTGGTGATGAGAGGGCTCCTAAAAATCCACAGGGGCCTGCTTTGTCTGATTCTGACGATATATTTGACTGGTCTTCACAGCCGCACCCGCCCCAGTCCGCTCAGCAAGTAGTCCACAACATGGAGGATTCCTGGGACGACGATTTCGACGATGTCGCTGCTGCACCTACAGGTTCGCTTGAGGAGTTCACTCAGGTCAAAGGTACGGCGCCGATCTTGCTGGATACAACTGATGACTCTGATGCATATGAAATTTTGGACCAACCGAGCACAAATTTGGGGAGCACTTCCAGTGGCCAGTCACACATCATTACGCTGCTCAAGGAGAAGATTGAACTGTACGGACAAGCGCTTCAGAGGAACGGCATTCGAGTTGACAGCTCTGTACTTGACACCAAAATTACCGCTGCGCTTGCGCAGCTTCCTGCTGCGGACTACAAGGACGATAGTTGGCTTCCGTCCAAACCTACTCATAATCCTGGTGCTTCTATGCCTGTGCCCTCGTCTGCTCCGCATCAAAGAGAAGTAATCCCGGTTGAGCCCAGCCGCTCGCAAGCCATATCACCATACTTCCAGTTTCCGGGCCGAAGCGTGGTTGACCATGAGGTAACTAGCACAGCGAGCACCATGGCGTCAAGTCAAGCGATAGATGAGACCGTGCACGAGTGGTCAGCGGCAGTCCAAAGAGTGCTCAAGGATAAGTTTGGGTTGTCACGATTCCGCCCTAATCAGCTCCATGCAATCAATGCGACGCTCAGTGGTCGTGATGTCATAGTGTTGATGCCCACTGGTGGCGGAAAGTCCTTGTGCTACCAGCTCCCCGCGTTGATCACGCAGGGCTCAACCAGCGGTGTTACGGTGGTTGTATCACCGTTAATTTCTCTAATGAGAGATCAAATTTACCATCTGCGGCAAAAAAACATTCCAGCCGCCAAGATCTCGTCCCATGACACACCTGCGGAGAAGAAGGAGGTTTTCGCAGCGCTGGAGAGCTCGCCCCCGCTTCTCAGCCTCATCTACGTTTCCCCAGAAATGCTAAACGCGTCCAAAGCGATGCAGCGGGCCCTTGAGCGACTTCACGACCGTAATCAGCTGGCTCGGTTGGTTATTGACGAGGCGCACTGTGTCAGTTCGTGGGGCCACGACTTTCGCCCTGATTACCAGCGCCTTGAAAATCTCAAGACAATCTATCCTGGCGTGCCTATCATGGCGCTGACTGCAACCGCGAATGATAGAGTCCTCATGGACATGGCAAAGTGTTTGCGGAATGACCCGGTCATTATCAAAGCTAGCTTCAACCGACCGAACTTGTTCTACGAGGTGAGATTCAAGTCAAAAGATTATTCCCGGCAACTGACGGAGATCTGCAAGGACTTTTCAGGGCAAAGTGGCATTGTGTACTGTCACTCAAAAGCCAAGTGCGAATCTGTGGCTGACAAGCTCCAGAGACAGGGTATACGTGCGGCGTTCTATCATGCGGGCATGGACAACGTCGAGCGTGAAATAGTGCAAGAGAACTGGCAGCGTGGCTACATTGACGTTATTTGCGCGACGGTGGCTTTTGGCATGGGCATAGACAAGCCAGACGTGCGCTATGTTATCCACGATTTTCTCCCCCGCACCATCGAAGGATACTACCAAGAGACTGGTCGCGCTGGCCGTGACGGCAAACCGTCAGTTTGCATTTTGTTTTACAACTTTGGCGATACACGGAGCCTACAAAAAATGATCAGCGAAGATGGGTCGCTGACCATGGACAACAAGGAAAAGCACCTAACTTTGTTGCGCAAGATGAGCGACTACTGCGCGAATGAGACCGAGTGTCGACGTGTACAGGTGCTCCAGTACTTTCAAGAAAAATTTGAGCCGGTTGATTGCACTGGCTGCAATAACTGTAGGGATGCGGTTGGGCGGACCCGGATCAAGCGTGACTACACTTCCGAGAGTATCACGATTTTGGGCCTAGTGCGGGCTCTGCAGGGTGCATCGCTGACCATGTCACAGTGTCTTGAGCTTCTCCGCGGAGCTCGGCGCAAAAAGTTCCTGGATGGTGGTTTTGATCGGGCCCCTGGCTACGGTGCCTTACGCGACCGGCCCAGCACCGAAGTGCAGCGTCTGCTGGATACTTTGGAGGCCCAGGGCGTTCTAAAGGACCATCCTGTCCGAAACCGTGCGGGGTTTGCCGTGAAATACCTGCGGGTGGGTTCCACTGCATCTGCTGTCGAGTCAGGATACACCAAAGTATTTATGGACGTTGATACCACAGCGCCTCAACCAAATCCACCGGCCAAGAAACGCCGCGGCGAGACCCCCACGCGGCGTGCTCCTCCCCGGCATAGACCTGCATCAGCGGCTAACGGTAGCGCACGGACTGCTGGGACGAGGCGGAGGGCCCCCGCACGGCCATCTCAGATGGTGAGGGCATTAACATAATTCCACTGCATGATTGTTCATTATTTATTTCGCTACGTTACTAGATTTATTATGCGGCCACTGGTTGGTTTTTGCGAACTGCAAGTTAGTTTAGTCACAACGCGACTTGACGTCTCCGCAGCAGTGTCCGTGCCATGGAGGCCCGCCCGCTGCACAAACGGCAGTCGTTTTCGAACTTCCGCAGCGGTTTGGAGGATGTTGGGGAGTTTCACAATCGCCGTCACTTGAGTATGTACGGGTACCCGTTGGAAGGTGGAGGAGGGATTACTCCACCCCGGCCGTTAAGTTTCAATTCGAACTGGCCGCTGTTCGCATGTGATTGGACCGGGGCGGGCCCCGAATTTGTGGCGGTAGGAACATACAATGAGGGTCCGCACAACCGCATCCACATTCTGGCAACAAGCCGTGACGCCAGCGGCAACGTGAGCGGCTTCACAAACGTAGCTGACGCGCTAGTGACGCTGCCGCAAACGAAAATTGCCTGGGACCCTGCACTGCCCTATTCTCACGGTATTTTGCGGGTAATCAGTAGCGGCGACTGCTTGCGGCTGTGGGATTTTGATCTACAGACAGGTAAGCTCGAGGCAATGCCCCCGTTCATTAAAAAAAATAAAGGAGCCCCACACGGAGCATCCATTGCGCCTCTGACCAGCTTCGACTGGAACCGAGTTGACAACAATCTTGTGATTACCTCGTCTATCGACACCACATGTACACTATGGGACCTGCGGGCCGAGACCGTACGTACACAACTAATCGCCCATGATAGCGATGTTTGCGACGTTGCATTTGTGGCAGACTCGCCGCACAAGTTTGTGAGCGCGGGCGCTGACGGGTCTGCGCGACTCTTCGACCTGCGGTCGCTCGACAGCTCTACGATCATTTTCGAAATGGCTAGCCCGGTGCCGCTGCTACGCGTGGCCACAAGCACCACGGATGAAAACTTGCTTGCGGCGATCGCCCAGAACTCGAACGACATCTACGTGAGCGATATTCGTGCTCCGCGTAATCCTGTGGCTGTCCTGCAAGGCCATCAGGATTCTGTCAACAGCATCCGATGGGCGCCCGCCCAAGTTGGCCGAAACATTCTGGCGTCAGGTGCAGATGACAGCCAGCTTCTCATATGGGATATGGCGATTCCTGAAACACAGCGACTTTGGGGGTGCTACACGGCCGAAAGCCAAATCAACAACATTGCATGGAGCCCGAGTGGGCATACCATCGCGTCAGTTAGCGGAAGGAGGCTCCAGGGGGTCAGCTTACGCTAAACTGAGGCTCTCGACATAATAGTTTATCCAGGTGCCGAAAATGTACCGGACAGGACCAAGGCTCAACTTTGTCGGGTCCACACGATAAGGACTACTGCAATGATTTAGAAGTCACCTGTGGTGTACTCGGAGCCAGAGATCGCCGGTGAGATGCTTTAGCAGTGATCGGCTAGGCAGATGGCCGAGGCGGCGTGCCGGGGGCTGAGTTTCTCCAGTGAGCTTTAAACGACAGGGCCTATCCGAGGTGCAATGCATGGCTTAGGCGCTATATATCTATTCATATGTCCCGTCAAGTAAACTGTGAACTTTAGACATGCAAGAAGCCCAGGGCTAAATTGCTCACATGATATGCATTCTGAGTGGCTGTTCACCACCTCGGACAACCCTTCCCCCACGGGGCCCCGGGAACGCATAGTAATGCACGGCTGTCGCTTGACAGAGATCATCAGCTGCTGAGTCAACAGGGTGGCAAACATGCCCTTCCGGCGCCTGCTCGGAAGGTTGATCCACCAGCTGGCCCGTTATGCGGGCTGCGGGCATCGACGTACATCCTGGGAGTTTGCCTATAGCAGGTATCCGCGCCACCATGCCCCTACGCCGTACCGGGCGTTTGGATGGGAGCGTTGCAAACGGGACAGCTCCTATCGCAAGCACTTTTTCCACTCCATGGCACGCCACCGTGGCTGGCGACATACAGGGCACTGTCCGTTTTTCTCAAGCCGGTTCAGTACACATCGGGAGCTCGAGTCGTATCGCTTCCACCGGCTAGCAGTAAGGTGCCCGTCTGCCCGGCCGATTTTTGGGGCCTTGGTGCTCTCAAGCCGCTTTGTGAGCCAGAGCCAGCCGGTCAGCTATTTTGGTAGTCCGTTTTCCACGGCCCGATGGTTCTCCGTGGTGGGAAAACCGCCACGACCAGTGTCATTGCTCCAGTGTGGGCTGCGTGGTGGGCTAGCACACCCGCCTATGATCCCAAGGTCGTCAAACGCGCAGGTTGCCCGCGAAATGAGGGCACGCATAGCCCAGCTGCGCATGCCGTCTCCGCGGACATTTGCTACGTTAGTCTGGCGCGATGGGACCCCGGAACCCGAGCCCGACGAGGTACTGGACGTCTATGGCAGTGCTGTTGACACGGCGGTGGTAGACTTTGATCTCCCGCGTGTCGCGTTCCCGACGGCCAACGAGCTCACGGAGGAATTCTCTGCGCAGCTTGTAGACCAGATCGAGAGCCAGATTGTACGGCTGCAGCAGCTTGCGAGCGACATCGTGCGAGTGACTTCTCTGGGTGAACTCCCCGTGTCAGTTGAGCGCAGTGGCGCAACTCTGCGGGTGCATTTTCCTAACAGTGACGCTGACAAGGTGCACACGCTTATGGACGATAAAGAGGTGACCAGTGGGCGGATCGTTGAGGTTGTTGGCAGCGCGGACGCGCCGTTGGTGTCCGAGGATGGCGACTTGTCAAGCTCTGACCTGACCCCGGGCCTCAGTATGAGTGACAGTTCATTTTCGGAATCGCTTGGCTCCTATTCGCTAGTCAATGGTATTTAAATTATGTTAGATGAAGTTTATGCTTGTTGGCCACCGCTGGAATGTTCGGCTGTGTCACTGCACTTGTTTCAAGTCATCTTCCAATAGAGCCCAAAAATAGGGTTACGTACTAATTATCAACTGATTAGGATCTGCATCGACAATGTAGCTGGCAATGCGGCTGGAGCGTCGTTATTTGTGCAATGTGTCCTGGCTGAGACCTCAGACACGAGCAGTGACAAATTGGGCACCTTCAGCCCGACCGCCTTGATAGATCAGCTGCAATGCAGTGACCCCCGTCTCAACGTGCGGGTCCTGAGTCACAGCGTCTGGTCTACACCAGTTAGATAGCAGTTGGCATTCCTATAGTAAAAATTCGGCACTGCCACCCAACGGCTGGCATTTGACACAGATCCCCACCAACTAGCGGCTGCAACATACGTCAGAGGGGGGTGCTGCAACGGCGTCTGGGCTGGGCATTGCTGCACAAACCATCTTTTCTGATAAATTGCCAGCCGGCTCAAAAATGTACAGATGCAAATCTAGAACTGCTACTCCTGGACCCGTTAATTGTCCGCTCAGGCACTCTCCATCCCGAAATCTCGAACCTTTAACGCCTACTGTATGATACAATTTCGCAGTGCAGCATGCCCTAACCACAGGGCAGTGGCAACCGCTTTCGCCGTCCCAGCTAGTTAACGTGACGGGAGATAACGTACCCATTGACCGGCATAAATATAAATGAACGATTTCGGAGTCGAGGCACTCAGTGATCTGGAGCCCGGGTCCGAGTACAGCGTCGGATCTACATCGGATGATGGCGAGGCCCCAGAGACGGGCGCATTCGCTGGCTTCCTCCCGGACACGGCGGACTTTGCCAATTCCTTTGTATCCTCACTGCGCATGCCGGGTAGCAGCATAGACGGTCCGGGCTCCAGCGGAGCGCTCCAGCTGGCGGCGCTGCCCAAAGCGGCCATCGAGTCGGTCCAGCTGCCAGGCGGCCCCACAAATGCACCTGCAGATAGCGAGGGAACGTGCTTCGTACTGTTTGGCGCGCCCGAGTATGCGGCTCACGAAATTTTCGAAGCAATCACCGCGCGCTGCGAGGGCGCCAAGGCTCAACCGGTTCTGCTGTGGGCGCATGGGGCTGTCTTCACATACGCGAGCGGCGAGCTAAACCTGACCAGGGGCGCCGAGAACGCAGCGACTGCTTATCTTTATTACTACGAGAGCGGTGGGGCAGATCCCCACGCGTCCCGAGCACAGCTGGGGTTGCCCGCCAGGCCCGTAATACCACTCGCAGCCAGCTATCTCGATGCCAATGCCTACTCAAGTCAAGCAGTTGTGTTCAGCCCCGATGCTCCTCTGGCCGTTCTTAGGCTAAAGGACGGAGCTTCAATGGTCGTCCCGATCCCCCTCAGTCTCGTGCACATGGCAGTTCTCGTGCACATGGCAGTTCCTCCCGTGGGACCCCGCAGTAGGCAGTTGACGAGCTTGTATGATCTCAACGGGCTTGCCAGAAAACCCCAGACGAACCCTGCGATGCTCGCACTCAGTATCCTGTCTGCGCTGCTGGCCCTGCTTATCGGTCTTCGGACCGGACTGTATTGGCTGCCCTGGTTCAGCAACGGCAGTGGGGTGGCGGGTTTCGCAGCCACGGTGGGGTCGCCGCACGCAGATTTGGCAGGCACCACGCTAACTGTGGGCCAAGGAGGGAAAGCTGAAGAGACGCTGCTATCGCAACAGGGGCATATCCGTACTCCCGATGCAATCTCTGGAGTTATCCCTGCAGATACGGCCGTGTTCAAGGGTCACAGCAACTCTCGGGTGCGTGCCGACTCGGACGGCTGGGAATCAGGCGAGCCTACCTCCTGGGCGTCTGGCACTTGTGTAGGCGATGGCTCCAAGCGTGGCACCTCGAGGTGGAAGCCCGTGGACTCTCTTCCAGGCATGGCACAGCAAGGCCACTCCTTGCTCACCGACCGCATGGTAGGAGCCTTGCGGGCCCTCGAGCAGCAGCAACTAATGTTGAAGGAAACAGCGGACGCCCTTTACCTGCAAATGTCTGAATTCCTTGCTACGCTCCGAGTCCGCACCACCGCGCTTAGCCACAAACTAGCAAGGACTACCGACGAGCAATACCACAAGTTCCTAAGCACATTCAACGAAGCGTACGGGTCGTTGGCTACAGCTTTCCATGTGCTGTGGCAGCAAGCACGTCCTCACGCTTTTAGGGCTAGCGACAAACTCGGGGCCACTGCGCGGGATATCCGCCGTGGTATCGCACCGGTGTGGGCTGGCATCGAGCAACAATCACGCATCATCGGCTCTCACGTAGCTGCCAAGCTCTCGAGGTATTCCGTGGACGCCAAGTCGGCATTCCGAAAGGCATCTCGACGTGGCTACGACAAGGCGAGAGCACAACGGTGGTTCAAAGCACCCAAGCACCGCCGCATATCCACAACCAAGGAGATCTGGCGTAACGTGAAAGCGCGGATCGCTGCGATGAGCCATTGAACCCCAACGGCTCCCGCGAGATAGAAGCCCTAAGTTATTTTAGTATCATGAGTATTTGTTATTTGGTCAGCATCATAAGATCCAGACATGTCGTTAGTTCAGCGGGCTCGCAAGGTCGTGTGCATTGGCCGCAACTATGCCGACCATATCAAAGAGCTCGGCAACAAAGCGCCCGCGCAGCCATTCTACTTTCTCAAACCCCCGTCATCCATCCTAGAGGTCGGCCAGGGTCCTATTCTGCGACCCCGCGGTACCAGGCTGCACTACGAACTGGAGATGGCGTTGATTCTGGGCAAGAAGCTCTCCAATCTCGACCCCGGGTCGTTTTCAAAGGCGGACGCCTTGTCAGCCATCGACGGCTATGCGCTCGCATTGGATCTGACGGCTCGCAATGTGCAGGACGAGGCCAAAAAGAAGGGTCTGCCGTGGACAATCGCAAAAGGGTTCGACACATTTTTGCCTATTAGCAACTTTGTCCCCAAAAACGAAGTACCTGATCCCGACGACGCGTTTTTGCAGCTCGATGTCAATGGCAAAACTCGCCAGGCGGACTCAACCAACTTGATGATCTTCAAGATCCCGCAGCTTCTCAGCTCCATCTCAAGCGTCATGACCCTTGAGCCCGGTGATATCATCCTCACCGGCACACCTAAAGGGGTGGGCGAAGTCGTGCCTGGCGACGAGCTCAAAGCCTCACTCACTGCGGGCGGCACACCTGTGGCGTCGCTCCACTTCAAAGTGGAAGAAAGACCTGGTCCCTACAATTTCAAAGAGACCTGAGTGGAATGCAATGTTTAGATGCTAGTCTATGCAATAAATATGGCCAACATTAAGCTGTTGCCCGTCAGGCACTTTTTAACCTTGCATACCCATTAGCTCCGTTGACCCCAGCTAGTTCGTTGGCTCTGTTGGCTCCTCTAGGCACGCCCATGTTATCATCTACCCGTCGCTAGCATTTGAAGAGCTGCATTCCGAGAAGCTTGTAACGAGTCCGCTTGCTGGTGCAATGTACTGGCGTAGCGACACGCCCGCCTCCTGAAAAATGCGCGCTGTCTGGTCGTCCATCGAGTAGGCCTGGGAAAACACCACCTCAGTAATGCCGCTCTGTACGATTTTTACCGAGCATGTGAGACAGGGAGACGTGTTGCAATACAAGGTAGCACGTTTCCCCACGCGGTCTCGCCCCGCCTCGATGAGCGCGTTTTCCTCGGCATGGAGGCACAGACAGGTCGACAGCAACTCCCCGGCCCCAATTCCCTGATTGCAGCGGCGGCAGCCGCCCTCGTTGCAGTTCTGAATCCCTCGCGGCGTGCCATTGTAACCGGTGGCCACTACTCGTTTGTCCCGTACAAGAACGCACCCCACCCGCCGCTTCATGCAGTTCGACCGATGGGCCGCCAGGTTCGCCAGCTTCATGAAATACGCGTCCCACGATGGCCGCAGCCGGGTCGCGTCCCGGAGGTCAAGATCGTTCAGAGCGATGTAGAGAGAACGGATATCCCGGTGGTCGTTCACCAGATTAAGTGTCGCGTCGGCCGCAAGCTCTGCTCCGCCCCTGTGGAAAGTCTGCTCGTCCTGCTGCTCTAGAAACGTGTGGAGGTCCACTGGCTGGCCATGTGCCTCGGCGCGCTTCCAGCGAACCAGCACCGGCGCATCAACGCTAATGTGCAAGAAGAATGGGCGTCCTTGTAATATGTCTAGCATTCTTGTGTCCTCGAGTAGCACCACAAAGTCCCGCAGCCAGTTCTTGGTGGCATAGTCGCGAAGCTCGTCCCCAGTACTGAAACACAGGCCATCTCTCTGAGCACTCTCACAACCCCTCTGATCTCTCTGGCTATCCACGCATAGTCTCACATAGCCCTGCCGCTCGAGGTACCCTATGACTTCGTGTCTTCCGGCCATCAAAGTGCCTGAAACGCCTATCAGCATAGTCGCATAGGAATCTCTTTGGATCACCCTAATTTATGTAATCGGGTCCATTGCTAGGGCCCTCTCAAGCTCGGCCCGCTCAGCAATATACGCAGAATTCCGCTTGTGTTTTATCTAAACACACTAGCACTTGTTCTGGGCCCTCTAGGCGACAACGGAGTGACCAACTACCATTCCCCGTTTAGGTAATATCCTCTTGTCTTGCCGTTTGCCTAATAGCGAGCTTCGCGTAGAATTTTATAAAGGTTGCGTCTTGGCTAGTCACAACTATGGTACTGCGGCTGCGAACGCGAGTGCACACAATTCCGCGGCGGGTCCTCCGCAAATCGATGTCGCGGTACATGAGCACCAAGACCAAACTTCATGACGTTTCCAAGAAAGCGCAAGGTCTGCATGAGAAGAAGTCGCGGTGGCGCTGGTTCCTGCCTACAGCCGTGATACTCCCGCTGCTTTATCTGACCGCATCCCAGGAGACCAACGACACAGAGCCCGCCCGGTCGTGGCACGTGCGGGCCTACAGCACTCTTCCGCTCAAGGCACTGAGCCGGGTGTGGGGCAAGTTCAATGACATTGATCTCCCCGTGTGTCTGCGTGAGCCTGGATTCAAGCTTTATGCGTGGGTGTTTGGAGCAAACCTAGACGAAATGGCTGAGAAGAACCTGCGCAAGTACAGAAACCTTAGCGAGTTCTTCTACCGCGAGCTGGAGCCCGGTGCGCGGCCAATTTCCGATGCCCTCCTCGTATCTCCAAGTGATGGCAAAGTGCTCCAGTTCGGCCAGCTGATGGGTGACCAGATCGAGCAGGTCAAAGGCGTGACTTACTCGCTCGATGCGTTCATCGGTATTCCTAAGGAGGCCCCGCACTTGTACAGCTCACGCGCTGCGGAATTTGACCCGAAACAGGACAATCTCTCGCGGGACGAAGAATTTGCGGAGCTCAATGGCTTAACGTACACCGTGGATGACATTGTGGGCAAGTCCGACGCAAGTGTCGAACAGCAGGGCGACGCAGCTGCAACGAATCCACCGTTGTCACTTCAAGACATGTGGATGCCGGATCTTTCGCTTGACAAAACCGACAAGCGTCTTTTCTACGCCGTGATCTACTTGGCGCCAGGTGACTACCACCGGTTCCACTCCCCGGCATCGTGGGTAGTGCAGCTGCGCCGTCACTATGTGGGCGATCTGTTCAGCGTCGCGCCGTATTTTCAAAAAAAGTTGGCAGATCTGTTCTGTTTAAACGAGCGCGTTGCCCTCCTTGGAAAGTGGAAATATGGATTCTTCAGCATGATTCCTGTCGGGGCCACTAATGTTGGCAGCATCACCATCAATTTCGACAAGTATCTCAAAACAAACACTTATTATGTTAGTGATATCACTCAGGAAAAGGTTCGTTCTAATAAGAAGAACTGCTATGAAGCGACTTACACCACCGCGAGCCCCCTGCTACAGGGTGTGCCTCTGACAAAAGGTGAGGAGATGGGGGGCTTCCATCTTGGCAGCACCGTGGTTCTCATATTTGAGGCTCCGAAGTCATTCCGGTTCACCGTCACCAAGGGTGAAACGGTGAAAGTGGGACAAACCTTGGGCACTTTGTCTGACAGTGAAAGTTAAATTCCGCGCATGTTAATACGTGTATGCGTTTATATAAATACATTATTTTATACCCGCTGATAGATCAAGACTTGCTAGCCGTTCCGCTGATTTAGCCTCCACTTTTCGCCGCCCGCGCCGCGCGCCAGATGTTCATCTTGAGAGTGTCAATGTCGGCTCGAGACACAAACACTAGCTCGTCGTGAGGCCGCCACATCTCTGCAAAGTCTATCAACAAGCGTAGGTTCCAGAGGTAATTGAAACGCAATGTTGGGGACAAGGACATAGCATTTAGTATAGCAAACGAGGTGTTCTTCGGCTTCACCATTCCAATCTCTCTTTTCTTCGCTGGGCTGCTAAGCGACAGCTCAAAAGATTTGAAAGGTCGCCGCGTCTGCACATACACCGTCCGGGTCTCTTTTACAACGCGGGACAGCAAACAGCTCTCATCAAAGTCAACAACTATGGGCAAGTACCCATTGTCACAGACCTCAACTTGACGAATTGACGAAATCTCGGGAATAATGCTAGGCGTCTCAATGTCAAGCACAGTGCCGCTTCTTAATTGAAGACGTACCTTGGCTCGAACCGGAAGGTTCGTGTCCGAGTCTATGGTGAGGAGACACCTCGATCGAGCAGCGAAGGCCCAAAAGTATTTCAAATACTGCAAGGAAAGTATGTCGGTCCCAGCGAAAGATAGTGGCAGCACAGACACTGCCAGCATGCCCACAGAAAAGAGGTCTCCGGAAAATGAAAACTGGCCCCCTCCTAAAAACAGAATCCCAAGCGCTTGGCCGACCCCAGCATACTCGTTGAGCATTGCGCCCTCTGGTGTCGAGTCATGTTGCTGATCGGTCGATCCGAAGAGCGGGCGAAGCCGCCGAAACACTTCAATGTTACCCCGACCAGCAACCAGGATGGCCGCTGCCATCACCAAAGATGCTTGGAGCTGACCCAAGTTGATGTGCACAATCCGCTCATCCTCCGTGACAATAACCGAACACAGGCCAGAAATTCTTCGGAACTCATCCAAGTAGTACAATATTGTCTCCAAGGCTGTTGGATCAGACGTAGCACCGTTGCGTAGACACATTGCTATCAGCGTACCGGAAAGAATATTGAAAAAAGGAAGGTAATCGGAGTCCAAGACAGTAATCGCTTCTATATCGAGGTAGATTTTTTCAGGTATGCTGGCTTTGATCCACGCTTTCGAGTTCCCAATCGATTCCCACAAAATCAAGTGATAAGCCATTGCTCGAACTAGTAGGAGGTCGGGCCTATAATATGAAGCCATAACGTCCGAGTACGGCGGCTCAAGTTTGGCTGCAATCGACTGGTTATTAGACCCCAGAAACATCAGCATCAGCGCCATTATCGCACCTAGACTTGATCTTTGGTCCATAGAGGATGTAGACACGTCGTTGTGGTATGTTACCAGCTTTTCAAGTTTCTCGACTATGTGCATGTCCACAAGCCCCTTCAAATCCGGGCCTCGAGAAAAGTTCACAAGACCCAATGAAAAACCACATGCAAATCGGTAAGTTTCTGTCTTACCCGAATTGCTTGAAATTAGCTCCAAGAGCAGCACTTCGGTCATGCGTCGATGTTGTGTTTTCAAGTACAGCAGTCCTAAGGCAAGCATGGCAGAGGTCTGCACGGATAATGGAACATTAAGGTCACTGGAACGAGCTGGCAGTAGCGCATTAATGTGTACAGAGAGTACTTTCGTGAGCTTCGAATTTGCCGTCCCCAGTTGGCTAGCACACAACCCCACAAGTAAAGAACCACCGAGGACAGGCTCCTTTCCGCCAAGGTAGTTGTAAATATGCCACTCCTCAAGGTTCTTCAAGTGACCATTTATCCCCAGACCTAGCAAAAACCCGGCATGGAGAAACAACTGGTCTTGCATATCAGGCTTATTGTAAACAATCCAACTTCCCGTAATATTCGTGGCATCGCGAGAAATTCCAAGTCCAATGGCCGCACCATGATAGAACTTGGCCCAGGTTAGAGTCTCAGGACTCAGTGACGTAGAATCGAATACGACAGTCAGATGCGATTCCTTGAGGATTATGTTGAATTCTAGTGGTGTGAATAAAATTTTCTCGGTAATAAGGGGATTTTTGTTCGAGAAATTTAGTGCAGCTCTTCCAAACAGCATCGCAATAGTTCTGAGAGCAACAACCTGAGAGAGCGAATTTTGCATATCAAGCCACTCGTGTTCAGATATGTCTACAGGTTGCGCCAAAGAGCATAGATGCACTTTCGACGTTTGTAGGAGCTTATTGGCTTCATGAAAACGCCTGTCTCTGTGAAACATCAACCTGGTGATGTTCAGTCTGAATATTTCCTTAGGATCCTTTCTGTGAGCTGCCTGGCCAGCATCAAACTGCCTGGCGATGGTTTTGACATCTTTCACAGCTGCGTGTTCTGTGGAGTCGAGTATAAGGGGCTCGTTAAAATTCTGGCTTGAGCAAGTCAACACAAGGTCTGTACGACCCAGAAGCTCATACTGCTCGATTGACCCAATGTTTGTAGCTTGTCGTTCCACAAAGCTCAGGATCTCCAGTATCGGGACCTTAACTCCCTCATAAAACCTATCAAGGGTCCTGGGGGTCAGATTAAGTCTGTTAAGCACATTCACCATATCCTCTAATGTTGTCTGCGCAGAACTGAGGCACGCGAAAAACTTCGTGCAGGCTATGGTCTTGCGCAGAATATCACCAAAAGGCTCCAAATTAGGTATGTTGACTGGTGATGCGCTTAAAAGAGAGGTCAAGCAGGCGTAAATATTCGGTGGCTGGGACATTTGGGGAGGGTGGGCATTCACTGAGATGACGTTGCATGTTGCATCACCAAGTGGACTGTCCTCGAGGTCACAACTTTTATAATAGAGGGTCCAGGACTCCCAACCAGCCCAAGAAGTAGCCAGCTGAAGAAACCATCTGAGCTTATCTGCATCTTGATCACCTTGAACATCCAAGAGACACTCCTCATGTAGCATGTGTAGCAGAATCAGGATTTGAGTGACCTGTGGACTTGATGCCTTTTCACCAGGAAGTTGCTTCTGGATCTCTACTGCAGTGGTGATCCAGTCTCCTGTGTCGGTATAAGTTTCGGAAAAGTCACATAGGCATGCACACACAGTTGTGCAAAAGCATTCCCAGGAAGTATGTCCAGCCAAAAGGAAATAGGCAGCTTCATAGACTATTAGCCAATGATATAACTGCTCAGCCGTTAGTATGTGTGACAGAAGCTCAAAGCTCTGCAAAACTACTTCCTCCATATCGGTCACCAGAAGCAGCCGGCGTTTTCGGCCCTGGGAATCCGACACCACTATAGAATTTTCCGAACTCGACAATATTTCCTCAGTGGGTTCCCATGTATCGCTTTCCGGGATCGCCAAACCTCCTGAATTGAAGAAAGGAGAAAAAAGTATTAGCTCTTTCTTATCGGTAAGCACGACTGCCATAGGGTATTCCCGGCGTCCTATCTTGAAGCCCCGTAAAGTGACAACTCCCAATGCAGGGCTTTGATCCGAACTCAGTCGATTGTAAAACTTGTCATAGACCGTAGTAAGTAGATGCTTCGAACTCGGGTTCCAAATATACAATGCTTGCAAATCTTTAAAACGCTGTGTGTACACAACTGGCTTGCTGCCCCTCTGAGTTGAAAACTCATCAATACTCGAAATTACGACTTCCTTTTGTAGATCGCCCCCAGCCTCAACTTCCACGGAACTCTTGTCAAATATAAGACTGTCATCTGCCACACGCTCGTGAGCAAACAAAGAAGAAACACGCTTTTTGGGCTGACCCATCAACGAATTCCGACCCCGAGACAAACGTGGATACTTCTTATCCCCTCTGCCACGAAAATTAGCGAGATACTTGATGGAATACACCCGTACCGTTGCCCACTCCCCTTCCTCACTAACTGTAACTGCAATGTTTACAGACTTGGAACCAAAGTAAACAACGGACTCATTTTTGGAAATTGCGCTTGTCGAAGATGGCAGTACCAGACCTAGGGGCAACATTGCGTCTCGTAAGAGGTACAGTTTGGTACCGCTGCCTAAAACCGCACCTTCGGCGCAGGCCACGGCACACTCAATAGGAAATGGCATGTTCATCACTGAATTTTTGCCTGTTTCGCCATACGTATACACTAAATCGCGGCAAAATATAGCCACTGTGAGTTCTCCGTTGATGTGGGTTTGGAGTGCGAACTTGACCTCATCGTCCACTGTGTACTGTCGCAACGCAATCCCCGTCACTAGAAGTCGTACAACATTCCCCTCTATACTTAGATCGGTCTCATTTCCCTCATCCAGTTCTAATTCAGCGACGGGCGCCCACAGCTCCATCGAGCTCGCCAATCGCGTTAGTAAGGTACACGATACTCAAATGTTTGCATGTTTAGCACTAAACTAGAGCACACCCCGTGCAGCTTAGCTTACATTAAAATTTTATCAATTTAATTATCAGCATGCATCAGTCTGTGGTTGCTCTTTTCAGCAATCAAGTCTAGTACAACGCGGGCTTCCCGCATTCCCGACTCGTATGCACCATGCGCACAGCCAGCTCCTTCGATGACGGTATGTTCCCCCGCAAAACGAAGCGTCCCTGCCCCGCGTATGTAGGCTTCTATCCTGCTAACGGACTCTCCGGCACGAAAGCCGCTGTATGAACCAAGAAAGTGTGAATTTCTGGTCCACCCGGTCACCACGACTTCCAGAGGATCCAGCACTCTGCCTTGCTCTTGGGTACTGATAGCAGAGAGGGCAGGTTTCAGAAATTCAAATGCCCTGTCTGGATTTGCTTCCAAATACTGTGTCAAAGGGGGAGCTATCAGGCCAACCAAAACAGGTGCGTCCATGTACTTGAACACATTTGTGAAAAATACCGGGAATTTTCCTGGTTTCAGCCCTGTCTCACTGTTTAGATCGTCGTTTACCATTATCTCAACCCGATCTAGGCTTTCATCCCAAAATACTTCGGAAAACCTGAGGTACACTTTTCCCAGAGCAGCCATCGTATTACTCTCCATTGCCGCCCTCAATTCCTTTGGCAGCTCTAGCGGAAATAAAGACGCGTTAAATCTTGCAAAGACGCCAGCCGAAACCGTGCATATGATATGTTCGGAGTGGAATATCCTGCCATCATTTGTGGAAACCTTACAGCCAGAAGAAGCTTTTTCTACCGACACTACCGAGGTCGACTTTACCAGTTGAACCTTTTCCCATAAAACATCCCTCAACACCAAGTCAAAAACTTGAGCCATACCTTTGAGTACGTAGGCATCGCGTCCTACCCTCGGCGTCTGGGACATTGCAGCGGACTGGTCTTCCCAGGATAAACCCAGCCAATGCTTAATGAACTGAATATAGCGTGCAGCTAAAGTTTTGTCTCTTTCTGATACTAGCGGCCGGGTTTGGAGAAACTTGACTGCATAGTCCTTTAGTGGCATATCAGGGACTGTGCTGCCTTCAGCATAGTTGAGCTCTATCTGTGCCAAAATTTCTGCGGCGACACGGTGTATTTTTAGGCTGGCGGGGACAACACCGTCTTTGGTATAAAACTCAAACACGCCATCGTCGCACTCGAGCTGGATGTGATTCTTCACAGCCATATTAAATAGCGAATTGTTGAGTGTCTCATGCAGCCAAGAGGCACCCAGATCAAAAGTGAGATCCCCATGTTTCTGCGTAAAAATCCGGCCGCCCATGCGATCCTCTGCCTCAATTATTGTGACCTCGTGTCCCGCGCGCGCGTCAGATCCCGAGCTGCGGTGATTCCGGCCATACCTGTGCCTATAATGACAATGGACATTGCAATTGACTGGTTAAATTGACACCTCCTGTTGTGACAATATTGCTGCCCTTTACAATCGCTCCTTTTATGGGCTGTTTATCGTCTTAGTGTATCAAAGTCAACAGTGTATGCGGCGTTGATATGATAAGGTGCAGAGGTAAGGGTGCAGAGCCCATTAGAGACTAGCTCCATAAACTGAGCGCTTGAAATGCAAGCCTCAGTGCACGAGGGTAGACTAATCGAATGAAAGAAGCTTCAGTACATGAGGGTAGACTAATCTACGTCTATAAGGGCCCCATTATGCTATGTAGAAAACAACCCACCAAGGCATACGAGTCTCTTGAGACTGTCTAACGATCATGACAGTTGTATTGGGTGTTCTCCATATCAGTTCTGACCATGTCAATAATTTCTTGGGCCTCTCGTTGGCCGCTGGTATAGGCCCCGTGTACGCACCCATTGCCTTCAAAAACGGTGTGCTCTCCTGCAAACCGCAAGCGACCTGCGCCATCCATAAAGTGTTGAGGTGCATTATCCGTGTCATCATTAATCACACTACCTGAATAGGAGCCTCTGAAGTATGGGTTTTGCGACCAATCACTTACAATTGTGTACGTCGGAGCAGGAACTGGTATAGATTTGTCTGTTCTCAAGGCTCTCAGCGCTGGCAACAAGAATTCGAATGCCATTTGCGGATATGATTCGAGATACTGAGACAACGGAGGTGCAATTAACGCAACCAATGCAGGCTGTTCCCGGTTCTTTAAAGCGTTACTGAACACAACAGGAAACTGTCCGGGCCTTAGCAATGCTGCTGCTTCTGGCTCGTTATCCACAATAACAAACATTGTGTCGGTGCGCCGATCCCAAAATCTCTTCTCAAACTCAAATATCACCTTACCTAGGAAGCCCATACTCGATTGATCGATAATTCTGGTCAATGGTATGGGGAGCCCGCAGCTGAAAATCTCCTTGTATGAGTGCCTCAGAACCCCTAAAGGAATCGTGCATAAGACATAGTTGGCGAGAAACTGTTTCGTGTGCCCTTCGTGCTGTGTAATAACCAAATATCCATCACCATTAGGGGACTTTGTCACCGTGGATACAGGCGTAGACAGCAACACCGAAACTAGCGACCAGTTAACCTTGTCCCAGACCCACCTGTATATTTGCTCGTAGCCGTCCAAAACAAACGCATCACGACCGTAAAAGTTTGATATGGCATCTGCCGCAGAAGAATGGATCCATGACTGGCCCGATAACATCTCTAGGTGCTGTAGATACCGGGGTGCTAGTACTTTGTTCCTCTCAGAAATCATTGGTCTGCTGGCCACGAAGTCAACGGCATAGTCCCTCAAGGACATGTCGTCTTTCCGCCACTTCCCTAGCCCGTAGTCGAGTCTCAATGAATCCATGATGTCTTTGACAACACCAAACGTACCTTGAGCCGGCTCGACCTCCTCACCATCCGCGATGTACGTTTTCAACACCTCGTCATCGTAGGCCATGAAAATTTTCTTTCTGATTGCAACCTCAAATAGGGGATTTACCAGTGTCTCGTGCATCCATGATGCCCCAAGGTCGTAATTCCGACCGTCTACAGAGACGGTATTGATTCTTCCGCCAGTTCTTGGGAGCGCTTCTAGGATTTTCACTTCAATTCCCTGCGCTGAGATGTCACGCGCAGCAGTGATACCCGCTATTCCAGCACCTATCACCACCACCTGCACGCGTTCCATTGAAGAAGTGTTTTTTACTTGCAGTAGAGCCTATGATGATCGCAGCAAGCTGCACAGACATTGCACTGCAGCAGTGCCGATAACACACTGGGACTATCAAATTCCTCTTCCGAGCTCGGTCTATAGTGCGACCGACTCTCGCAGAGAAATGAGAAGCACTGCTTTTCTATACTGCAGTCTGTCTACAAACATTTGACTCAGTCTACACATTGACTAAGTGACCGCGACATGATTGGCGTCAGTGATGTTTTCCCATCTACGGAGACGCTGGGGATATCAAAAACAGAACTGAGCCAGCACTGGGATGTCTTAACAGCATTTCTCAAGGGCGAAGTTGCGGCCAGTGCAGGGGAAACCACAGCCGATCTTCGCGACTTAGAACCAGCACTGTTACAGTTTTGGATAGATACTATGCGCGAATGCTTTGTTGATCACTACGAGCAAGTATTCCGGCAAACGGCCGATATAGCAGATCTGTCTGACAGTATTTGTGCGGTGCACACAGAATTCAACGAGCCACTGGCAATGCTAGGATTCACAGACAGATCACGGGAATCCTTCCGTCGTGCTTTTTGCGCGGCACTTCAAAATATACTTGATATCCCTCGCATCATGGGCATGCTTCATGATTTTCTGTTGTTACACAGCTTAACCGCACCCGAGGCACTCGAGGTCACCCGCAGACTTATCTTTGTTGGGCTGGATTCGGATTGTCTACAGGTCGTTGCCGAAGTGTTGCCCTTGGAAGTTCATTCATACATTAAGGGTCACTTTGAGGGACGATGGTTTGAAGAGGTGCGCGAAAAATGTGTCCACTGGGCCGAAACCACGTTGCTGCCGATTGTCGTGGCGATGGTAGGGCATGACACTACAATTGCGGGCCAGCTGGTGGGGTTTTGTTTCGAGACACTTGCGCAAGTCAGGTCTTCCGAGCTGTTCGATATGGTACGAGCGTTTCCGAAATCAGTTCCAGGCCTTACCGACCTGAAACATAGCATGGTGACGCCGAACCTCCGACGGTTAGCTATAAGCCAGTTTCACCTGCAGTGCACGCATAGGCTACTCAACAACTCTGTGAGCACTGCCGACATTTTATTATTCTATTTATGGTGCATCAAAGCATTTTCCGTTCTTGACCCCCGAGGGGTGCTTCTGGATGTTGTTTCAAAACCCATCTACCGTTACCTGAAGGACCGCCCAGACACTGTAGCAATATTTGTGGACGGTGTACTTGGCAAAAAGGGCTCACCGCTATCTTTTTTGAGCACTGATCTTGCGCCTCCGGATCTATACTCCACTGCTGACGACGACTACTTTGCGATCGACTGGCAGCCAGACCCTGTCGACGCTCCTGCCGACTTTGTCAAGCGCCAGACTGCAGACGCTGTCACCACGCTATTAGCACTTTACGACAACAAGGAGGTGTTTATCAAACAGCTCACAACGGTCGTTGGGGACAAGCTGTTGTCGCAGGCGTCAGATGGCGAAATCGATGCTATTGCAAAGTGTGCGGAGCAATTGAAAAAACGGTTTGGTGAAAAATCGCTTCAACACATAGACGTCATGATCGCCGATGTTGGGCAAAGCAAACTTTTCAATACGCAAATGTCAGATTCTGGCCTCCAGCTGGGGGGGTTGAGCTTGCTAGTACTCAGCCGACTATACTGGCCTAACATACATACGGGTTCCATCCAGCTGCCAAGGTCGATCGAGTCGGGGCTCTCTGAGATCGTAGCAGCGTACCCGAGTGTCAGCCAAGGTCGAAAGCTGGAGTTATTACCCAACCTAGGGTTTGTATCCTTGACGATTGAGCTCGAGGATAGAAAACTTTCAGTGACGGCGACCCCTCTCCAGGCTGCTGTGCTCAATGCCTTTGATTCCGAACAAGACTCGCCCGAAAGGACCTTGGAGCAAGTCACTGAGCTCGTCGGAAGCAGCAAAGAAGACGCTAGCTCAGCGCTGAAATTCTGGCTCCAAAACGAAGTACTTGGGCTTAAGGACAACAAGTATTTCGTGTTGGAGAATAAAAAGTTAGTGGAGGAAGCTGCCGAAAGTGGACAAGCGTTACATACAACCGAGAGTCGAGACCCCGGTTTAGAAGAAATGGCAAAATACTGGTCGTATATTGTCGGAATGTTGACCAATCTTGGCAACCTACCGATTGAGAAAATTCAGTCATTCCTTGTAATGCTGGTACCGAAGGAGGATCCTTATGTGAAGACCAAGAACGAGCTCGAGAATTATCTTTATCACATGGCTGACGAAGGCAAGGTCAACATCGTAGAAGGAAACTTTAGTTTACCCTGACAGCTTCAATCAAGCGTCAATGGCTGCTCTAGCTAACTACATATTTATTTTCATACATTACAGCATGGACCCACCTTGGCATTTGTAATGATATTGCATTGCCGAGAAGAGCTTTTTTGTCTCGCTAGTCGCGTTGTCGTAGTTGTCAGCATCTCGATGCACCTTAGAGATGCCCTTGCACGAGCTCGCACTCTCTATCAGAAGGGCGAATTTTTACTTGGACTGGAGCTATTGGAATCGAATACGCGTTCCACTTTAACCAGCCACGCGATCGCTGCTAGCGGGTTGTCCGAATCTGAAATATTCAACGTCTATGACTTGAGGGCTGTGTTATATGAGAAATGCAACTTTCTGCAGAAAGCCAAATTGGACTCGCAACGTCTAATCAAACTTGACCCTAACGATCCACGGGGCTATCTCCGGCTCGGTCGGATCTACTTGATGTCGGATCAAGTCGCAAAAGCCGAGATAGTTTACAGGAAAGCTTCCAGAAGAATCAAGCCACAGCATCCGAGCTACTCTATGATTTTGCGCCTGCATAACAAATGTCATGTCAAACTTGCTGTCCAGAGTCAAGTTCGCCGTGACCCACTTGATGCACTTCCATCTGAAGTGGTTCTGATGGTACTTAAGCTCGCCGACCTGTCTCTTTCCGAGTTGTTATGTTTGAGATTCGTATCCAAACATTGGCGTGATTACATCGAATCCGAACCAAGCTTGTGGTGCCGACTGATATTCCAGTCTGAAAAGTATTGCGCCTTGGGCTGGGAGTCAATAAACAGCCTTTGTGCATTATCAGGACCATACCTGGAGCTCAATTTTACGCAGGTTGCCATCAAGAAACCTGAAGAGACCTTTAAAAGCCTCATTCGGTCATACGGATACAAAATCACCCGCCTAAACATTGTTCGAAGCTCTTTTGATTACCCGACCCCTTGCCTGAAAACCATCCGTGAGGCCGGTAAGACTCTACCTTTACTGACGCATATCAGCATGAACTCTGACTGTCTTGATCAGGACCTCTCGTGGGCACTTTCGAGTTTGCCGTGTTTAGAAGAAATAGAGATGTTCGGGTCGCCACGGGCTGAGCCCCCTCGCCTCGCCAAGATACCACCCACACACCCACCCAATTTGAGCAAAGTCGCCGTGACTGGGCACTCAGGGCTCATCTGTCTTCTTGACAGCTATGTTCACGGGCTCTCCACTATTCCATCTCTGCGTCATTTTGAGCTACACAGAGTTGTGCCAGCCATCGAGACAGTATATCCTCTGCTTTTGAATAAGAACCTCAAAAAATTTGGCTTTACCAGTCAGGGATCTAAGGCAAGTTCACCACTCCGAGATCCTCCTGAGTTTGTCGGGGAACTTTCCTCATTGACCCTCAATAGTCTGAAAATTGACTATTTTTCGACCACGCGGCAGCACCCGCAGCCGTTGGAATACCTCGAGTTCAAGTGGTGTGACCTCTCGCGATCATGCCTGCCAGATATTCTACACTACTACTCCTGTGCCTCCACTCTGGAAACTCTGGTAATTCATCAATCGTTTGTTCGTCCCCCCACCACTATGTACCGCCCGGTCTTTGCTCGGCTCAAAACTCTTCAGTACACGGGAATGCCCGACCTTGACCAACTCACCTTGCAATGGATTGCCCACACTATGCCGGTACTCAAGCAGGTCAACCTGGATGGAAGCAACATTTCCGGCCCTTCCGCAATTGCACTTGCCAGATTGGGGGTGCGTCACATCCGGTGCAGAGGATGCCCGATAAGCGTATCATCCTTGGAGTGGCTCAAAGAGCAAGAGGTTCGTGTAGTTTCGTAAATAAATAGTATACATCAGCCTTTATTTATTGAACATCGTTAGACAGAGCTGGTCCTGGATAAACCCCGCCACAGCTGTAAGTGAGAAAGCGCCCGTCATCAGTAACGGCGACTAGACGTCGGGACCTGCTTTGCCACACAAGACCGGTGGTGGCTTCAGAGAACGTACCATCCAAACTGCTCGCCTGTGCAACCACACTGTAGCCGCCAAAACAAGCTTTTTTGGAAGGTACGCCAATGGTGGTAATATGGTGCTTACCTGTGGCGACGAGAATGTCGGCTCCGCCTGTCTCGTTTCCTGGAATCATCACCATGTGCGAATAGGACGTCGGCTCAACAACACCTGCCACACTGTCTTGGTACCACGGATGCTCAACGTCTGGAGAACACGCGCTCAGTCTTGCAGCTTTGTCCAAAGCCCATATATATCCATCGTGGGTAGCCAGTGCGGCAATACCCGAAGAACACACTCCCTGCCTTGGAGCTCCTGTATTCACTGTCTGTAAGCACTTTTTTGTGTGTCGGAGGTCCCAAAATTTCACGGTAGACTCCGTTGACGATGCAGTTGCAAACACACTATCGTCCACCCACTGTAGCGAGCTGACCGGTGGGTGCGATTGTTTACGCGATTTGCGCTTGCCCAATTTGGTTGACGCATGCCCACCGTATATTGCTCTCACCACAGACCCGTCGCTACGATCGAGAACGTAAATATTCCCCGATCGTGTTCCGGTAATTAACACACGATCACTGGCACTGACTTTGACCTGCCGGAATGCGACATCATCTTCAGGCACGAACTTGGCTACTATCTTGTTTGTAGAAACGTCCAGCTGATTTAGACCTGCATCTGAGCAAGAGGTTACTATGCTGGAATGTTTAGCGCAGGTAATACCTCTGACGGCTGTAGGATGCAGCGACGGATGAAAAATTTCACCGCCATCTCCCGACACCGGAAAATACACGAGGTCACCATTTTGCATTCCTAGCACCGTCAGCCCCTGGTCAGAGGCTCCCCCACTTTCAACACTGCCAGCGGAAAAAGGGATCTGAGGAAGTCTCAAACTCTCTGTTAGTTGAAACAGTGCGTTCATATCACGTCTGTGTAATGATTCGGGGACGTATAGCCCTAGTCTTTGCAGAGCTCGGTGGCGTACCCCCGATACGGGCTCCGAGTGAGGTAGCCTGATGGCCATTTTTTCTTGCGAGGACCTTTGTGAGCAGCCAGCAACCCCCGAGCTCTTCATAAAGCCCTCAAACATATTTCCATCACTGCTGACCTTTATCCTATCAAAGGAGAAATTGTTTGCTTTGAGCCTGGTCGCGTTCTCAGAAGAAACACACACTGCCATCAGAAAACGACGCGTTACGCGTTTGGTAATTAACGTCGCGATTTGAGGCACGTGACCACCGCGTCCAACTTGTGCTCTTCAAGTTTACCGTGTCCTCCGACAAGACTGCATAGCCGCTTTTTGAATAGAAATGATTCGGACTGGCTACTGTCTCGCGGCTCTAGACATTCGAAGACATTAGTGTTGCAACCTGCGAGTCGTGATTAGCTAGGATAGTGGTCTCTAACCGAATTATGCTTGACTATGGTAGTGACTATAGAGAGACCCAATCAGGTCAATGTTTCGACGATACTCTGCCTCGAGTTTATCGAGTACAGTGTCAGGTATTTCGTACTTTTCAAGATAGCTCGAGAGGAAAACCTTCACTGCGCAGACGTTCTTTTGCTCTACGCCACGCCAGACCCCCTCTTCGTCTTCCCAGTCTGCGAAATATTTTGAGTCTCTCGCAAAGACTATTCTGTCGTCATCGAAGGAAACATTCATAACTAGATGAGGTGGGTCAGGGGGTAGACCACGTGAAAATATCGGCAGCGGGGCTAGTCGTTTGAGGGTGAATGCGGACAAGAAGGCAATGTGGGGGGCAATGTGGTTTTGGTCTAGCTCGAGAGTCCACAGCTGCTTCCCATCAATAGGGTTTTTGAACAACGCAGGAACAATCCGGGCAACTGGGATAATGTGGTTATCGCTCAAGCGGCGTCGCCACAAGTAGTGTATGGCGAAGCCGCTCATTGTCACTAAATCAATGTCCTTCCACATATAGATATAGTCACTGCACAGGCAGAATTCGAGATGTCCTGACGAATAGGTGTCTTGGTAAAGGGCGATTCCATATTCTTTAGGGACCCGTTCACCGTCGCTGAATGCAAGATCTAAGATTTTGGGGCTCCGCGAATATGAATTGGGAGACTTGTATACCGCCAGTGGTCTAACGCAAGGCTGAAAGGTAAAGGTTTCTGGCAACAGCGAATACTGATGAGACATTGGGCCGTGGGACACCAAGGTGTAACCCCTCGATAGCGAAGCAGCGGCAGAACCTCTTGCCCCAGCCTTGAGAACCTTAAAAACACCAGGATAGGTCTGAAAACAGGTCATACGGGTGTTTGGATAGAGTTGCGAAGCTCTACTAGATAGCTCTGGAGACTCGTCCGCCGCCGTCTCAGCATACCGGAACAAACCTACACCCATTGCACTTGATCGGCAGGGTCAAATTAGTACAAGGGCACAGAAAGTGACAAAAGCTACGGTGGCGTTGGGAGGCATCATTTCGGTTCTCGACATGCCTAATGTGTGAGTCGCTTGCCTTTTCGGGCCTGTCGTCACACACAGGGAGTTAAACACCAGCTTGTCCGGCGCCCAATAATCGTGGAAACTAAATAGCGTGAGTATATGGACCAGTGCATATATATACAGTGCAAACTAGCCTGGTCAAATGCATTTGACATTCTATTTTGTGCGTTTGAGAATAGCACCCGTAAGGCTGCGGAGACCCTGGAGAGACTCAGAGTCCGGCAGGATATCTAATTGTTTCAAAGCTTCATCGTGATAGTAGACGGCGAGCTCTCGCGTTCGCGCTACACCATCTGCGTTCGAAACTAACTCTCGGGCCCGGGTGACATCACCAGGCGCCTTGAACTGGCGACGGATCATGTCGCCTAATTCAGGGTACTTTTCCCACGCAAAAAGTACAGGTGCAGTGGCTAAGCCGAGCTTCAGATCGGCCCCTGCTGGTTTTCCAAGTTGCGCTTCGGCCACGGTGTAGTCCAGCATATCGTCAACGATCTGGAAGCATAAACCAAGATTCCGGCCGAACATGTAAGATGCCTCAACAATAATCTCATTACACGAGGCCAAAATGGCCGCCGAGCGACTGCTCTTAGACATTAAGCTTGCAGTCTTGAGGTAGGTCTTGTGGATATAGTACTCGAAGCTGGCTTTGGTCGCCTCAGCGCTGCTGTTAACTGCCGTATTCTTCAGCTGCATAAACTCGCCCTCTACCAAATTGGCGATGGTCGTGGACATGAGCTCAATCACTTCGGCGTTTCTTAGACGGGCAATGGCCACAGATGCTCTGCCCAGAAGAAAGTCACCTGCCAAGATAGCCATTTTGTTAGAAAAGGCCACGTTACCGGACGGTAAGCTTCTGCGGGTCTCAGAGTTGTCAATGACGTCGTCATGAAGTAGCGAGGCGGTGTGAATCATTTCGACAATCTCCGCCAGCCTGCGCTGCTTGGGAAGAATGCCGTCACACTGGGCTGGAAACGGATCAGGTTGGCGGCTCAGCGGATTCAGAACCAGATTAGGATTAATTTCGTGCAGGACGGATAGCGGGCTCAGCGGATCATTCACACCTTCGCCCGCCATTGGCCCGAGAGCAGCAACGTCTTCTTTATCAAGGGTGCCTCGGTTACGCTCAGACTCGGGAATAGCCGACAGAGCCCTGCTCAAAAGAAGGACTATCAGTGGTCTGACGTGTTTACCGTGGCTCTGAAAGTAGTAGAGAGCCACTTTGTTTAAGGTTGGGTGTGAAGAGCCTATTAGAGAGGCTATATTGCGAGCCAACGAAGACATCTCCGACGAAACGATGGAAAAGGGGTCTTTGACGGGTTTGCTGGGCTCTACAAGCTGGGCCGCCTTCTCAATCTCCTTTTGGAGTGCAGGGTCTGACGAGCCTTGTAGCTTGCTTGCCAGGTCCGACACCTTGCTGAAAGGGCTGGGTTTCGGCAGCACAGACTTGAGCGCCTTTGAAAGAACTGAGTAGTGCTTTCGGCTCATCATGATGGGAAACCCGGCAAGTTCACGAGCTGCCGTTTTTCGCTCACCAGATAATCTAGCAGGCTACTGACTAAAATCCACGCTCTAACAGAATGGACGGGAGCGGCCCGGCTGGTTTCCTGTTTTCACTGGTCCGGGAAGTGTTTCTGGGAATTATAAAGGCGGGGCAAGTGCCGAAACATGTGGCGTTCATCATGGACGGGAATCGGCGGTTTGCCCGCAAGCGGTCCAAGGGATCTACGGGCCACACGGACGGGTTTAACGCGCTAGCATCTATCCTCGACTTTAGTTACCGAGTGGGTGTGAAGGAGGTCACAGTTTTTGCATTTAGCATCGAGAATTTCAAGCGGTCGCCGAAAGAAGTCGACACCGTGATGGAGATTGCAGAGAACCGTCTACAGCAGATTTGCGAGAACGGTGAGCTCGTAGACAAATACGGCATTCGGGTAAATATCCTCGGAGATATTTCACGGCTGCCCCGGCGGGTGAACCGGATTGCGGAAAAAGTAATCGCCCAGACGCGGAACAACAATCGCGCTGTGCTGAATGTGTGTATGCCTTATACAGCCCGCGACGATTTGACGCACGCCATAAAAAGCATTGTGAATGGAGTTGAAAAGGGGCGGATAAGTGCAGACTCTATCAACGGACAGACGCTGAGCGACCATCTCTACACAGCTGAAAGCTATCCGCTAGACTTGCTGATACGCACCAGCGGCATGATGAGGCTGAGCGACTTTCTTTTGTGGGAAATTGATGCACACAAAACGGACGAGAACATTGGGACCGAGATTGTCTACTCAGAGGTACTGTGGCCCGAATATAGCGTGTGGAATTACTTTAAGGCCCTGCTGTACTGGGGCTATCTGACGCAGGCAGGAGCCCAGTGAGGGTCCTATAAACGAGGCAGAGCAGATTATATTCTTGCATGCTCTTATACAACCGAGCATACTGTGACGGGGTCATGTATAACCGACTAATATCTAATAATAACGATACTAATCTTATATGAGTTAAATGAACCATTGCAAAATTAATGTTTCGTGACAATGGCGTCGTACTTTTGTTTGAACCATTTGATGGTCTCCTCCTTGTTGAGTCTGTGGTTCTTTCCAACCTTGGCACGGGCGTGCTTGCGGCGGGCCACGCGGTAGCCGGGGCGGCCGCACACAACGTAGAAGTCCATACCGTAGATACCGATGTTGGGGTCGTACTTGATGCCGAGATCAATGTGCTCGTCTACGCCGAAGCCGAAGTTACCGGTCTCGGAGAAGTTCTTCTCTCTGAGCTCGAACTCCTTGACCTTGAGACCACGTTCAAGAATCTCCTCAGCCTTGGGGCCACGGACGGTCACATGAGCAGCAATCTTTTCGTTACGGCGGATGCTGAATGTGCGGACGGTGTAGCGGGCCTTCGAGAAGACGGGGGTCTGACCAGACAGCTGCTCAAGCACCTTGGCGGCACGAGTGAGACGGTCACCAGACTCGCCAACACAAATGTTGAGAACCAGCTTCTCAATCTTGACGTCCCTCATGGGGTTGGCCTCTTTGTGGGATTTCTCGGACATGTTGTAAGATGTGAGTTAGGCTCGGATTTCCAAAGTATCAAGGCACTGAGTGGGAGCGTGTGCTGTGACTGTTGCCAGCCCTAACATAGAAACCCTATAAAAGTCTGATTAGTAACGAATGTCATGCTGACACACCTCGAGGGAGAACGACATATAGTTTCTTAAAAGGCACAAGGACACTTGCAAAAGCTAGCTGCGAAAGACTATCAGACAAACGCTCAAAGACTCTAAACCAGTGAAACCGACGAAATACGAATAACGAATTGAACGAGGTATACATGATAAAAGTGCTGATAACGCACTCTCGCCGGAACTCAGACTGACCCATGACATTCCTCTTATTAACTCTGAACAATCTAGCAAGTTTAAGCCTGGTCAAGACCAGTGATCATGATCCGCGACCATTATGACGTCGACAGCCATCAGCAAAAGACACCTACAAATTGTCGGTTCTCCTCTTCCGCGCGTTGTGCTTTAGCTTTCGGGCGTGCTTGAACTGCTGTTGTCTTGGCGTCCTGTGCGAGTACCAAAGCAGTTAGCTGGCGTCCTATAGCCCATTCGGCCACAGCGCGACGGCAGTTGGCCGCAGAGCGCTGGAACTTGGCCTCAGCGTGCTTGCGTTCTTTATTAGCGCGCTTGTGGTTTTGAGTAGCGCGCTGGCAAGGCTAAATCCAAATTTAGAAAAGCCATATTGCGGGTGCGGTATGCTCGCGGCCCTAAACCTGGCTAAACTCACAGCCTGTGCATGACATTTGCACTAGCGTGTAACCCTGTAGCTCCCTGAATTGCGGTTCGTTGGCCTGTGGTGCAAGGAGAGAAGTCTTTTCCTACTTTTCTCGCCGTGTTTTTGCTCATCTTTCTATGGATGTGCGGTCCACTGGGCGTAACTCCGACGCCCCAAAGCGATCCTAAACCTTGCAGGAGGCCTGCTTATCGAGAATCAGCTTTTGCCACACTCCGCAGATAGACAAGCCTGGCATCTTGCGATTCTGGAACAATCATACCGGAGAGGTCTCAAAGGTTTCCATACGGTCAGTGGCCGGACACTGTAGTGCTGCTCGTGGGACAGATGAAGGCAGTTCGTTACTAACGACGATGGGGAAACAGCCGCCCTCCTGTCGGTTTCCCCGCACGTAGGTTCTCCGGGGCCCCACTCAACCATGTACGGGTGTCCCAGAACACAGCGCAACAAGCATCTGCTCTGACCGGCGCCCGGTGTAGTTTCGGCTCGGTCGACCGCGAGCCGGCCGGCATCCTGCAGACTTCCTGCACATCACTGCATCAAGTCCCAATACATGCAGCTGGCGGTTTGTCGTCCTGACGAGCCGTTGCGTCAGAGGATGGGGAGCTCCTACTACGACAATATCGGTCTTCTGGCAATATGCGATGCGATCGACACTCTGGAAGGCGTGAACTTTCGGCCGCTGGGTGCGCCTAGGGGTCCGCCGGCGTCCTTGAGTGGCCACTCTACAGTCAATGTGCCGCTCCCCGGACCGTATCCGCCGTTGGCGGTTGGGAGTGCCGCAAAGTCCACCTATCCACAGCACCCGTACCTGAACCACGCACCTCCCTCGGCAACCATCTCGTCCTCAGGGACGATGTCATACTCGCAGGCTCAGCGAGCTGCCTATGCACAGTTTAATAGCAGCTCAGCGCAAACTGCGCGGGCATTACCAGCAGCACGGCCTCCCCGTGCAGACACCCCCGATCGCTACGGGTACAGAGGCGCCCCCCCGGTCGCTGCACCGGGCTCGGCCACCTCAGCCGTTCCTTCGCCGCGGCCAGTGTCTCATCCTGCCGCGTCGCCCAGTAGCACATCACCGAGCCCCAGCCCGCAGGGAACAGGTCAGCGGCACGAGGAGTGCCATGTGTGCGGGCGCTCGTTCCGTGGGCCGAAGGCATCCACCCATAAGCAGCAGCACATTCGGCGTCTTCACCCAAACGAGTACACACCCAAGCGCGGGGGCAAAAAGCGTGCGCCGTGAGCGCATCTGACACGACGACCGTAATCCGAGCAGATTGTATATATTGTGCCTTTACCCTAAATAACTGTATTCCCCTGGACCTGTCTCCAAGCTTCCACCGCGCTTCCTCGGCTGCAAATTACAAAGCGCAGGACCGACCGTTGGTGTCTAACGAACGCATTAAGCAACAAGCGGATTAAAGAGCGCGCATTAATTATGCAATGCATCAAATAACACTAAAAAAAGCACTAACAGATGGGCCCTGCGGCTAAACAGATGGGCACTGCGCGATTATTTACAGACGACCTAGTCAAGCCCATCCCTACAACTGATGGTCCCTATAGTTGTGCGGAGCAGGTACCGTCGAAGCCAGCTGCCAGGAACAGGCGTATGGGAGGCATCTTAAGACATGACTGCCATGGTTCCCAATTTCTTGCTGTACCACCACGGAGCGGACGCCATCACGTGTCAGCTTCCAACGTACAATGATACTCCGGCTGGCCCTCTCAGGCGCGGCCATCTATCTGTACTATAATGCCATAGTCACCATTGTTGAGCAGGGACCGACCGCAATTAAGAACTCGTACGGTGGCCAGCTCCAGTTCCTCACTATCCTTGGCGTGTGCGCCGCCCTCGTCCACCAGGTCACGTACTTCCTGGCACTTGTTACCGGGCTTCGTACTCTGGCTGCCGTGCAGCGTCTAGCTCTCCAGGTCTCCGCACCGCTTGAGATTCTCATAGCGCTACTGTACTGGCCGTTGAAGACGGTAAACCCCGATCTGGTTCTAGACCGGCGGTTCGGGTTCCGTATTGCCCCGGCTCTTGATAGGAGCCTTCACCTGTGGCCGGCAATTATAGAGGCCTTGTTTGCGGTCTTCCTACCCCAAGGACTGTGGTACAGCGGGGTCCTGGGGCCACTATTCCTGTACTCGCTGATCGGGGGCGGGTACTGGGTGTGGGTCCATCAGGTGTTTGCCAACAATGGGGCGTTCCCATATCCGCTGTTAGAGCTTCTTGATGAGCGCTCGAGAATCCTTCTGTTCTGCGGCTGCGTTGTCGTCATCTTCGCGGTGTTCAAGATCCTGCAGGCTGTTCAGCATGCACATCACTGATCTCGCAATTGACGGACATTAAATATGGGGCTATGGTACATGACGTTATCAACGTCTGTTTAGATACAATCTAGTCGCCAAGCCATCGCAATACGGCGTTTTGAATGTCCTCGGTGGAGCGGCCAAGCATTATCGTAGACTTGAGCTCAGCGCCGTCCACGTACACAAGACAAGGGGCCGCGGCCCTTCCACCTCCCAGTGGATCCAGAACTCTGCATTCTCGGGCAAGTGCAGCTGTGGAGTCTTCTAGCGCAGGCAAGCCCATAGATGTGGGGACAACGTGGTTGACAATCACGCCTAATTGCTGCAGCTCAGGGATAGCTGTAATAGGTGCAGGGACTCTGTGTGTCTGATTCTCGAAAATAAATACCACTCTGGGCGCCAAGGCGCTCAAAAACACGGTTAGATCGGCCTCCAAGACGCGGTTCGGTAAAAACAGCCGCACCGGTGCAGATCGCGGGACCAGCCTGAGTACTCCCGGCATGTTCGAGGCTTGGGGAGCAACTGTCGAAGGTGCGAGGTTCCCGTATGTGTCGAAGTATAGCGGGCCGCACAGACTCGGGGGAGGTGTCGACCGCCATCTTTTAGTTGGGGAGTCTATACTGTCTACGTCAACTGCCCCGTATATCGAGGAGGGCATACCAGGGCATCCGTAGGCACCATTGGGGAGTCTGCTTGTAGAAACACCGCCGAGGCCTGCATCCTCGTCGTGTACTCTTTTCATCACGGATTCGTCCGGCTTTCTGAGTAAGCAACCGTTTTGGGAAAGGACCGGAAGGAGGGTGGGGAAGGACCATGGCATCGCACCACAAAGGCCATGGCATCGCGTCATTAAACCGCAGCATCGCGCACTAAGACCGCGGCATCGTGCGACTAGAGCGACGAAATGCTTCTCGAGTGACTAGTACTTAGAGCCAATCAGGGCCAATCTATAAGCCAGCATGAAACTGGGCGTCGTCTATTCGGCCATACTCAAGTCTTGAGTCTCTCAAACATCTTCCAGTGTTCAGTAATCATAACCTTCAATTAGCATGCAGCTACAACGCAGAGATACTTACTTAGCAGGCGGGTTGGCGACAAACTCGATGCCTTTCTCGATGTTGCCTTTGAGACCCTCAATCGCCACTTTGAGAAGCCCCTTTTCAAACTCGGTGGCATGGGGGAGTGGATCTTCCACCTTTTTGGCACCGTTCTTGCCAAACTCCACCGGCACGGCGAAAAAGTCGACACCAACGGTCTTTTTGATAGCAGCGCCACCATCAATGCCGTCTAAGTAGACATACGACGAAGCCACTGCTTTCTCGCCCTTGGCGCCCTTGAGTACGGCCTCTGCAAACTTGTAGCCCGCATAGGCCATCGACAAAGTCGCAGAGCCAGCACCATCCTTCGCCTTGACGACCTCATCACCACCAAATTGAATGCGGTGCACGAGCTCGTCCCGGGTCTTGTCATCGAACGACACCTTGGGCGTGGTTAGCGACAGCAAGGGGACAATGGTCTCGCCAGAGTGACCACCAACCACAGTCACATTGACGTCCTTCGGGTCCTTTCCAGCAGCTGCGGCAACAAAGGTGTCAGCGCGAACAGTGTCGAGGGTGGTGACACCAAACAGACGCTGAGGATCAAACACGTTGTGCTTCTTAAGGACCTCGGCAGCAATTGGAACAGTGGAGTTGACCGGGTTTGAGATGACCAGGATAAATGCCTTGGGCGCCCCGGTGGCGATGCCCTCCACAATGTCCCGGACAATGCCTGCGTTAATCTTGAACAGATCATCGCGCGTCATTCCAGGCTTTCGGGGGATCCCCGCAGGGATGAGCACAATGTCAGCACCCTTGAGTGCTGCTTTGAGACCGTCGTCCTTCGGCAGATTGCCCGTGACTGTTCCTGCGGTGGAGATGTGCGACAGATCTGCAGCCACTCCGGGCGCATTCACCACGTCGTACAGTGCCAGCTCGTCAACGTAGGGGGACAGCTTGAGCAACAATGAGAGAGGCTGTCCAATGCCTCCGGCAGCTCCTGCAACTACAGCTTTCATTTTTCGGGTTCTTTGTTACGCTATCTAGGAATGCTAGAAATCCTGGGCGGGAACCCCGCATTTATATAAACTGCTTGACGTAACCCGTTTCCCCTAACCCCCAACACGAGACGTGTGGCTCTGGAGTCGCCCGGGTAATATATTGGGGAGATCAGGCCACAGCCAAAGCCAAGCTGCGGAACTAGTGGGAGAAATCTCTTGACCAGCGCAGGATATGCCTGCCCTCGCGTATTAATACGTTAGATATACATGGCTGTGCTTAAACTGCAACGCGAGTAACTTAGTTGGAGCGAGCCTTGGAGGCGTAGCTCTTCTTGGCCTTGCGGGCACGGGCAAGGGCAGAAGCCTTGTGGACAGCAGGCTCGAGAAGGTCGTCGCGGTGGCTGACGGTGTTCTTGGAAACTGCAGCGGCGATCTTGCGAGAGCCCTTGTGCGGCTTAAACTCGCTGGCCGCAACAGCCTTGGCGGGCTTGTTGGGGTGCTTAGCGGACTTGCGCAAGAGCTTGATGCCCTTCTTTGTGGGGACAACGCCAACAGCGCTGGGGTTGGCAAAGCCAGAAGAAGCCTGAGTGTACCAGCCACTGACGTTCAAGGGCTCCGAGGAGAACTGAACACCGCCAGCGTTGCGGCGCTTGACAAGGTAGCTACTGTATGGGCCGGCAATCTGCCACACAAGGTCGTAAGACACGTTCGACGACATTTGGATTGACGAGCTGCTCCAACGCTCCTGAGTTGGTTCACCGTCTGCCGTGTGACCGTGACAGCCCGGTGCCCTATGCGATCCTGACACAAGTCAGGTCACTAGAGCGTAACCCTAGCCCACCAGCTAGATGAAACAATGTCACCACTCAGGACAAAACAAAACCGTTTGACAGTCATACAAAATTAATATATAGATTATTATCGTCAAGGCTCTAAAGATTGGAGCTTGACTAGCTCTGCGTAACGCCCGTTCAAATTCAAGAGTTCCTCGTGTTTGCCCGATTCAACAATCTTACCGCCCTCGAACACATAAATAATATCTGCATTCTGAATCGTTGACAATCGGTGGGCTACTGCAAGTGTTGTGCGGCCTTTTGCTGCTTCGTCCAGAGCAGCCTGTACTACTTTTTCAGACTCCGAGTCGAGAGCAGATGTAGCCTCATCCAGCAGAAGAATTTTTGGGTTGCGGATGAGGGCGCGTGCAATTGCGATTCGTTGCTTCTGACCTCCTGACAAGAGGCCACCTCGCGAACCCACTACCGTGTCATAGCCGTTCGGCAAAGACATGATGAAATCGTGGATGTTGGCCTTCTTGCACACCTCTTCAATTTGCTGATCAGTGACGTCGTCCTCATTTCCAACACACCCGATCAAAATATTATCTCGAATGGAACCTGAGTAAAGCATTGGCTCTTGTTGAACAAGAGATATTTGTGCTCGATAATCGTTAAGGTTGAAAGATCGGATATCATGGCCATCCAAAAGCACCGCGCCTTTCACAGGGTTATAGAACCGCTCAATTAACCCTATTGTTGTACTTTTACCACAACCCGACGGCCCGACCAACGCCACATACTGGCCTTTTCGGATTTTCAGGTTAAGTCCCCGGAGAACCGGAACCTGGGGGCGGGTAGGATACCTGAAGTAAACACTATCGAAATCGATGTTGCCTTCAACTTGTGAGTGGTCCAGTGGGGTGCCCTCAGTCGACCAGGTATCTATTTCTGGCTTGGCATCCAAGACACGGAGAACATTTGCAGACGACTGTCTAGCTTTGCCCATGTCTGGAGTATAGCTGAAAATAGAGCCAGCTGCCTGTGCACCAAACACGATGGCAATGAAAACAACAAAATAGCCAAAAATGTGGATCTTGTTTTCGCGCAAAAGCGTAGAACCATACCAGAAGATCAGTGCTAACACAAGGGGCGTAAGGCCTTCAGACAGGCCATAAATCAATGAGGACTGGAGTTGGGGAATGCGAGAGCCACGGACAGCCTTGTCAATAGCGACATTATAAGTTTCGCACACACCGTCTTCACGCGTCAGGGTCTGTACAGTCCGCGCAGCATTGACGTAGGAGGCGGCCATAGACCCAGACTCCTGGAAAGCTTTCCGACCCCTCTCGTTCAACTTTGTGAGAATATAAAGTCGGAAAAATCCAGCCCCAAGAAGGAGGGGCACACATGCGGTTCCAACTAGTCCGAGCCTCCAATTAAAGGCAATTCCGGTAATGATACCAGCAACCACCGTAACACAGCTCTGCATGATTTGTCCAAATGTGGCACCACCCAATCCTTCAATGGCCTTGCCATCTTTGGCTAGAATGGATGTGAGCGCACCAGAAGTATTGTCCTCGTGATCGAAATATGCAATGTCCATTCGCATGAATTGCTTGAACATGGCTAAACGGACACCTCTGAGAAGGTGCTCGCCTGCCCAAGTCAGTGACAGGATCATTAGAAATCCAGAGAACATTTGCGTCCAACCAACCATGAAAAACATCCCTGTGGTCAGGTTCACGTTTTTTCGCATTTCATGATACATCGGAGGCGGCACCATTATGCTACTGACAGTCTTTCCCATGATCATGGCCAACGCTGGGTATCCCATTCCAAGGAAGAAAGCACATACGGCGCCAAAAAGAATTTGTGGCCGCTCCTTTTTGTTTATCCGCCACAGCATAGCAATGATTTTCCTTAGGCTCACTTTGACCTCTCCCATTCCTGAAATCTTGACTTCTGCATTCTGTCCTCTCGACCCAACACGATTGAGAGGATCTCCGTCGTCAAGCGCGGTGAACTCATCCTCCTGGATAGCAAGTCCATTGCCGGTCGAATCATTTTCATTTCCTTGTTTCAGCTGCTGTGACACCTGTTGCGCATCTACAAGGCGATAGTACTTGCCTTTTGCACTAAGCAACTGTGAATGGGTGCCTTGTTCAACGATTACACCCTTGTTCATGACCACAATTTTGTCTGCATCCTTAATAGTGGATAGACGATGAGCGATAACGATAGTTGTACGCGACTTCGCAGCCCGATCCAGTGCTTCCTGCACGATACCCTCAGACTTTGTGTCCAGTGCTGAAGTTGCCTCATCTAGAAGGAGGATTTTGGGGTTTCCAACGATGGCTCGGGCAATTGCGATTCTCTGCTTTTGGCCTCCCGACATCAAAAACCCCCTATCTCCCACATTGGTATTAAGTCCATCAGTGAGCTGCTGGATAAAATCGTAGGCGTTCGCTAACTTACAAGCCGCAATCACGAGTTTCCGTTTTTCTTCCTCAGAGTCGTTTTCGTATTCGGTGCCGATGAGCCCATAGGATATGTTTGCATATATTGAAGTTGCGAAGAGCACAGGTTCTTGTGAGACCAATCCAATCTGTTGTCTAAGCCACTTAACATTAAGGTCGTTAATTTCAACTCCGTCGAGAGTTATCGACCCAGAGAGCGGCTCGTAAAATCGTTCCAGCAAACCTACCACAGTTGACTTTCCTGACCCAGAAGAACCAACAAGGGCCACTGTCTGGCCGGGCTCAATGGTGAGCGAGAAATCTGGAAGGACCAGAACGTCGGGTCGCGAGGGGTAACGGAAGTCCACATGCGAAAATTTGATAAGACCTTCAACAGTGGGCAAAACTTTTCCTCCTGAATTCATAGAGTCAATAGTTGGCACACGGTTAATGGTCTCATTGACAGTCCGGGCCGCCGCAATACCTTTGGCAATAAACTGAAAATGCGGTGCAATCATACCAATTTGAAACGCACCAATCATCATAGCAGTCAGTACAGTGACGACTTTTCCGATATTGATTTGGCCCCAGGCAATGAGTCGAGAGCCTTCCCAAAATGCTAGCGCATATATCCAAAAAATGCCGCACCATAACAGACCAAGCATAACAGACAGGGCCAAGTTCTTCTTGCCGTTCAAAGCCTGCGTCTTACGAAGATAGACATCAAACTTCTCTGCCAGCTTTTGTTGGGCTCCAAACGCAATAGTGTTACGTATGGCACTTAGACCTTCTTCAGCTACACTGGAGCCCTGAGAATACATTTTCTCGCCCAGAATCAAGTACTTGATCATAAAGTGCGAGCACACGATCATCGAGAACGCGATATAGAAGACACCAGAAAGCAGAATAAGAGATAGTTTCCATTGCGATGCGAAAGAAATAACAATTGCCGCAACAAATGTGGCAATTCCGGAGATTACGTTGCCTGACTTTTCGCTGATAGCCTCTTGGATTGAGGTAGCGTCGTTGGTGATGCGCGTGGTAACCTCGCCTGAACCGAGCTTGTCGAAATATCCGATGTTCTGGCGAAGAGTGGCGCGTAAGTAGGCCTTGCGGTACCGCGATGCCAAAACTTCACCGCGGTTGGTCAGAATAGCCGTTTCGAGTGCAGCTGACCCGATCGTCGCAATACCGATATACACAAAGTATAGTGCGTTGTGGTTCACAGTGTGTTGGAATGAGCCGGCATTGAGCTGGGTGCCCACCACGAGCCCGTTGAAATTGTTGGTGATGCCACCAACTACCAGCGTAAACATTGGCAGTGCCACACCGTGCACAATAGCGAAAAAGACACCGAGCAGGAGTATTACTACGTCAAACGCCGTCGCAAAGCGGTATAGCGTAAAGATTGTGGTTTTGGCTGGCACGAGTCGTGTTTGTGCCTTAAGAACTTCGACGTGCGCCTCGTTGATACCGCTGTAGTCCAACTCAGCGTCCGCCTTTTTGGCAGGCTCTTCTTTAGCTCGCTTCTTTTGCCACCACTTGCGCTTGGGTGCGCTACGCGGTGAGGGGGTCGCCAACGACCCCACCGACGACATGGTGTCTTCGGCCGCAGGCGACGAGACTTGTTTCTCGTCTCTCGATTCGCTCACCATGGATGTTTGCTGACCCGCAGAATTCCTAAGTGCCGTGAGGAATGCTCGTTGTAATTTATATCTTATATCTTATATAACTCTAATGCAGGCTATGCAGGCTCGAACGGTGATGCAGACGCTGAGCCCATGTAATTAGCTACCATGTGCCTTCCCGAACTAGGAAACATTACGGTAACCTATGTGCGCAGTTGCCATGCGAATTACACGAGGGAAACGAGAATGGCTGTCGTTGCTTAGACAGCCGGAACGGTACACGCCGTCCCGAAGCGCCCTGCCAGCCCCCGTAGCAGGGATTTTGCATCAAGAAGTCGTTACAGATCTCAGCATTTGTAGCACCCGTACCACTACGCAAATGAGCTGTTGTCTTTACAGCTAGGACTGCGCGAACATGCACGGTTAAGATGATCGACGTGAATGATCGGGGCGGTTCTGAGTACTGAGTTTTTGAGTACAGTAACACCAATGGGACACACGAGATATATAGAGCTCAGTCCTGAATAGAATGCAATTGAGTAGATGCTCTGAAGCAAAATAAGAGTCAATTTGCATTCCAATGTAACTGCGCAGTTTGTTGTGTTCGTCACAAACTAGCATTGAACTAAAGTTTGATAAACTAAACCCTGATTGAAGCTTCCCTAGTAGCGGTTGAAAACCTGCAAGACTCAAAACCTCCACGTTCTGTTTGTCTCGTGACCAACCATATTCCAAGTTCTATTAATTGATATGGTAGCACGAGGCTTCGACCCTACTGAAAATGTCAGACTAAAGTCGCCTAACAGAGCCACTAGTTAATCTGTCTATGGACACTGTTATGGTAAAAGCTGTCACTAGGTCGTTCGTTCGATCGAGGAAACAGATCATTGAAAAATAATTCAGGTATACATTTGGGATCATCAGGTCTGTAAAGACTGTAGCTTCACTAACTCGGCATAAATGCCATTCAGAGCCAGAAGCTCTTGGTGCTTGCCAGCTTCCACCACACGACCACCATCAAAAACGTAGATCACATCTGCGTTCTGAATAGTCGAAAGGCGGTGTGCAACAGCAATTGTAGTGCGTCCCTTGGCCGCCTCATCCAGCGCCTTCTGCACGACCTTTTCCGACTCGGAGTCTAGTGCTGATGTGGCCTCATCAAGAAGGAGGATTTTGGGGTTCCGGATTAGAGCACGCGCGATAGCAACACGTTGCTTCTGACCACCGGACAGCATGCCGCCTTTGGAACCCACCACAGTTTCGTAGCCATCAGGTAAAGACATGATAAAGTCATGGATGTTTGCTTTTCTGCAAACATCCTCAATCATCTGATTGGTGACTTCTGCTTCATCCCCAGACCAGCCAAACAAGATGTTTTCCTTGATTGTGCCTGAATAAAGCATAGGCTCCTGTTGAACAAGGGAGATTTGGGCACGGTAATCATTGACGTTCAGTGATGTGATATTTTGTCCATCCAAACAAACAGAACCTCTCTCAGGATCGTAGAACCGCTCCAACAGACCAATTGTGGTACTCTTGCCACAGCCAGAGGGACCAACAAGGGCCGCGTATTGACCTTTTTGGATTGTGAGATTCAAGCCTCTCAAAATGGTCAGTTGAGGTCTTGTGGGGTACCTGAAGTACACATTTTGGAACTCAACGTTACCCTCTACCTCTGCTCCGGTCACGCGCTTGCCTTCATCGGACCAGGTGTCAATTTTTGGCTTCACCTCCAGTAGCTTTACAAAGCTCACAGCAGCATTCTTGCCCTTTCCTACGGATTCCGCATGACTGAATACAATACCAGCGATCATTGAGCCAAAGACGATAGCAATGAACACCGTGTAGTACGCGAAAATATGAATTTTCCCCGTCCTAAGCAGAGTGGATCCGTACCAAAAGATTAGTGCTAGTACCCAGGGCGTCAGACCCTCTGCAAACCCATAAAGGACGGCACATTTCAATTGTTCTACGCGCGACTGAACAGTCTGGGTATCCACTGCTTTATTGTAAGCCTTGCAAACGTCGTCTTCACGGGTCAAGAACTGTACCGTCCGGACAGCAGACACGTAGGAGGCAGCCAGCGATCCGGAGGCCGCATACACAGTTCTGGTACGCTGATTCAGTGACATCATTGTGTAGAACCTGAAGAAGCCTGAACCTACAATAAGAGGAACACATGCTGTCCCTACCAACCCGAGTCTCCAGTTGAAACTGATGGCAATTGCAATACAGGCGATCAACGTCACGATACTTTGAAAAATTTGCCCAAAAGTATCACCTCCCAACGCGCCGACGGCTTTACCATCACTGGCAAGATCAGATGTAAGGGCGCCCGAGCTGTTGGCCTCGTCGTCGAAGAAGGATACATCCATATGTAAGTACTGTTTGAACATCTTGAGGCGAACAGTACGCAGAAGGCGTTGGCCAACCATAGAGAAAAACTTGAACATGACGAAAGCAGAAATCACCTCTACGCCACCAACCATAAAAAACAAGCCACTGGTCATATTAACCTCGTGTCTCATGTGGTGATACATCGAGCGAGGTACAATGAGGCTACTCATAGTTTTTCCCAGGATCATTGACAGTGCAGGGTATCCCAGGCCCAAAACTAAGGACCCGAGAAGGCCAAGGAAAAAGAAGCCACGGTCTGATTTGATCATACGCCAAAGTACCTGCGCAACCTTCCCTAATCTCACAGACTTGACATTTCCTCCTGTGTCCTCAACATCGGCGCCGTCGTTGTAGCCGCTCTTTCTGCTCTGAACTTGACTCAAACGAGCCGTCTCGGTGTCTTGGACCCCTTCCTGCTCCTCTAATGCTTCTGTTTGCACGGAAATTTGCTGAGAGATTTGTTGAGCATCAACGAGATTGTGATAGACGCCTTTTCTATTAAGCAATTCCGCATGTGTTCCTTGCTCAACGATAATACCTTTATCCATCACCACAATCTTATCGGCATCTTTAATCGTAGACAGACGGTGTGCGATCACGATAGTAGTGCGCGACTTGGCTGCGCGGTCGAGTGCGTCCTGTACGATGCCCTCGGACTTTGTGTCAAGAGCAGATGTAGCCTCATCCAGTAACAAGATACGGGGGTTTCCAACAATAGCCCTAGCAATTGCAATGCGCTGTTTCTGACCACCCGACATTAAAAATCCTCTGTCACCGACATTGGTCTCCAAGCCGTCAGTCATTTGTTGGATAAAATCGTAAGCGTTGGCAAGCTTGCAAGCTTCAATAACCAGCTCGCGCTTCACTTCCTCCGGTTCATTTTCGAATTTGGTACCGATCAGACCATATGCGATGTTTTCGTAAATGGAGACCGCGAACAACGTAGGCTCTTGAGAGACAAGCCCTATTTGCTGGCGCAGCCAGCGTACGTTGAGCGTATCGATTTCTGTACCATCAAGCCGGATAGAGCCACTAAGGGGCTGGTAAAATCGTTCCAATAAACCAACTACCGTGGATTTTCCCGAACCTGAGGACCCAACAAGAGCTACAGTTTCACCAGGGGCGACTGTCAGTGAAAAGTCAGGAAGTACCAGAACGTCAGGCCGTGACGGATAGCGAAACTCGACATGCTCAAACTGGATCTTTCCCTCCACGAGCGGCAAAGTGACTCCCTCGGAGCTCGAAGAGTCGATCGGAGAAACGCGTTTAATAGCCTCGTTGATAGACTTGCCTGCAGCAATACCTTTGACAATGAACTGGGCCTTTGGGGCGACATTTCCGAGCTGGAACGTACCCATGATCATGGCAATCATGACTGTGAGCACCCGTCCAACATTAACTTCGCCCCGAGCAATAAGACGAGACCCCTCCCAGAACGCGAGAGCGTACATCCAGAAAATTGCAGACCACATTATGGCCATCATGCAGGCCTGTGCATTATACTGTTTGTTCTCAAAGCCCATAGTCTTCTTGAGAAAAACGTCGAACTTGTATGCCACCTTAGACTGAGCTCCAAACGCAACGGTGTTCCTGATGGCACTCAGTGCCTCCTCTGCGACACTCGAGCCCTTAGAGTAGGTCACGTTGCTCATGACTAGGTACTTAATGAGAAATTTGCTGAAAAAGGACATGGATCCAACCATATACAGCATTCCAGGTAGAAGGATAAGTGCTAGCTTCCACTGCGATGCAAGCGAAATCACAATTGCTGTCACGAATGCGGAGACACCCGATATTATGTTGCCCAGATTCTCACTAATGGCTTCTTGGATAGCCGTCACATCATTGGTGATCCTGGTAGTAATCTCACCAGATCCGATTTTGTCAAAGTATCCGATGTTTTGGTGAATCACGGCACGCATGTATGCCTTTCTGTAACGAGAGGCCAGCACCTCGCCACGGTTAACCAGAATAGCGGTTTCAAGAAACGCCGAGACAACGATGGCAATACCGATGTAGACAAAGTAAAGCGCGTTGTGGTCTACCGTGTGCTGAAAGCTCGACGGACCAACCTCTTTGGTGGCGAGGAGGCTGTTAAAATTGTTTGTGATACCACCCATAACAAGAGTAAACATGGGGAGCGAGACACCATGGATCACCGCAAAAAAAACACCAAAGAGAATCAGGATGGTGTCTTTCCATGTGGCATACTTGAAGAGTGTCAAGTAACTACCTTTCCCCGGGGTCACCTCCGTCTGTGCCTTGAGCATTGGAATCTGTTCCGGAGGGACGCCACTGTAGTCCAAGTCATCCGTGGGCTTCGCCGGACCTTTGGGCTTCTGCTCACCATGCTGCTTGGGAGCTTTCTTAAACTTTCCCAGCCATTTGCCACGAGGTGGTGCGCTTTCGGTAGCCGAGACAGAGCTGGCCTTGGTAATGCTGGATAGGCTGCTCTTTTCGTTGCCCAGCACTGTATCGTGACTGGCGGCCATTTTCGGTTCTAAGACTCAATCGAGCACTACCAGCGGGCGCGGAGATCTTCTCAACTGTTTTTATGCTAATATGCAGGTGGCTGCAGCAGCGGGATGCATGCCACGAACTTTTCCCCAGTCTGTGGGAGTCAAGCGTACAAGGGTCAACAATCACTAATTCAGGAATAACCACAGCGTAGAGAGATGGTATTCTACAGCGGCGACGCCGGTTTTGCGTCTTCTTTTCACACCAACATATCGGCCGCGGAAGCGTGGTATTCCGAGCCGGATGTGCAAAACGAGGCTTAATGTATGTACGCGTGACAGTCACCGGAAGAAAGCACAAAAGTCGCGAGCATCCGTGGTCCCTGCTCTGAAATGTTCCTTATCCCCGGTGTCGTGACAAGTTGCTGGGTGTGCCGTTCAGCCGTTTAGCAGTTCAGCAGCTTCAGCCAACGCGCTTATGTCACAGAATCTTGTGGCGTCAAGGCGACGTATAACTTAAAACAGCCCAATGCTTCGAAAAGAATGATTATTGGTCTGGGCTGAAGCGCTATGTTCTCTAGATTGAACAATTTTCCTTGCGGCGTTCAAGGCGCTCAAAGTGCTCAAGGCTATACGCCCCGCCGGATAACATCGTGCATAACATAGCGTGCAGCCATTCCCCGGTGGCGCCCCAGAAGTGGCCATAATTAGACCTGCGATAAATCAAAGAGGATCAAGGAAAATTAAGTAGCTCGCTGTACCAGTTAAAAAATACATCAACGACTTGAAAGTCCCGCGCTCGGTTATCTTGCATCTGCGTCGCGTGGCGTGCAGCTGATCCCAAATGGACGCAATCACTGCGTTGCTGGAACAAAAGCTACCAACGGTTGCGCAGGCGATTCTTGCTATGTAAGAGCTATACAGTGTATTGGCGACCAAAGTTGAGGAAAGGCCCGACTTGGCAGATGCACCATCGGTCCCGTAGAAAGCAAACGAACCGCCCAACGGCGTATGGCACAACCGCAAGCTGGTCTTGTCTCACCGATGTGCAAAGCAGGGTATTAAGTTTAAATACAACCGAAACTCAAACGAACTCGGCCACCTTCTAGTCAAAAGAGCAGGCAAGGTTGTATTTCGGGCTTCCGTCAGCATTCAGAACACCCCAGTTCTTCTCGGTCTCGGTGACCTCAGTTCCGTCATCAGCCTTGGTAGCAGGCTTCCAGGTCTCGTCAAACACCTCGAAGACTATGGTGTTGATGCCCCAGCCACGGATGGCACAGACTCCGTTCTGCCAGAACTCCTCTGCGTTTTCAACGGAAGGCTGGGCAGACTTGTAGGTCTCACCTGCAGAGGGCCAGCCAGTCTCACCGATCCAGAAGTCAACGTCGGTAGTACCCTTGGTGGTCTGGATGTGCTGAAGCGCCTGCATGATGTCGTCGAAAAACGAGTACGAGGCGTTGTTCATGGCTTGGCCCTGCCAGTACGAGAAAGCGTTGCTCATGATGAGGTCAGAAGCCTGGATGGCAGGGGCGTTGTTGCCGTCAACCCAGATCTCCCACGAGTCGACAGTACCGACGGGGATGTTCCCGAAGGAGTTGCCGTCCTTGTCCTTGATACCCTTGAGCTGGTTCTTGACCTCGTTGATCTTGGAAGCCAGGCCCTCGGCGGTGTCGTCGCCCCTGTAGAGCGCCTCAGAACCAACAAGCACACCACGGATGTTGTTGACGCTGACCTGAGGCAGGTAGTTGGAAAGGGCCTGCTTCTCGGCGTCGAAGTGCGCCTGGTCGTCGGGCCACACACCGAGGAACAGCTTGAAGTTCTTACTTGTCAGGGCGGGTCCAATATTTTGGAGTGTGTTGCAGTCGGAAGCGGCGTAGACCTTGACGGTGTTGGAGACGCTGGCCATGGCGTCGAAGTCATTCTCGTAGTCCTGGGTGCTCTTGCACTGAGAATCGGAATTGCGCTGCACGCCGATGTCAAAGCCAAGCTCACCAATCGCAGATGCGACGGGGAGAGTCAAAAGAAGGGAAGCGGCAACGAACGACTTCATTTTGTGGGATGCTGAAAAGCGTTCGGAATGTTTGGTAACAAATCTGCGCTGAATCAGCTCTGCATCGGCGCAGCCCCATGGCGCGCGCGCACGGACCCTCGTTTTTTTACGCAAAGACTACGTGGATATAACCCGGTCGCATTCTTTGAGGTAGCTCATCTGTGTTACTAGCGTGTTCACCAGGAGAGCCCGTCTCCGCCGGGTCACCAGTCATTGCGGCTGAGTCAATTAAATTAGTGGTAGCTGACTATGCAGGTAGAGCGCAGGGCCTTGCAGCGTCCGTGGGCCATTGCATGGGGCTATTCTTAGCTCCAAGTGGTCTGCAGCATCGTGGCTGGGGCATTTTGTATTGTTCTGACCGTTTGACCTGGCCATTCACTCCCGACACTTGACTAGCCTTGCGACTCTTCGTTACAACATGCTGCACGCTGCACTTGCTCCACACTTCAGATCTGGCAGAGATTCAAGTTTGAGATCCGTCGGCTTTCACTTGGTGGCGTCACTGCGGGGCTACTTCCACAGTCTTTCAAGAGTGCGGGTCGCAGAGGCGACAATGTTGTCTCCGCTGTACACAGTGATTACGTTTCGTATCCACTTACGTTACATTGCTTGAGCCGCGAGTACCACGGTAGTCTCCGTGAGGCATTTGATCGAGGGAAAGAACGGCAAGAACACGAGGCTCTTCACGTAGACACTACGGTGACACTGCCACTGCACTGAACTTAATTTATTCGACCTGTGGGGCCGCTTCGTGAATCCTGATACAGCCTGGGTGTGCGTTTGCGGCAATTAACCACCAGCTCTGACATCTAGAGCAGCGGCACCTCGGCACTTCAGTTGCCAATTTCTCGATGCTCCGATCTTGCGTACGGCTCTTGCGTATGATTCCTGCGACCTTGGGGCTTTCCTTACAAAGCTGAGGGCGAACGATAGGGGTGCAGCAGGCATTTACGATAGCAGAGACTCTACAATAAGCTTTTTTAAAAATACCGTGTTGGATACCTGGATACCACTGGTGGGGTCCAGGGAACCAGCGTGGTGCCCAATTGGCGGCCAGTGCGGAGTTACTGTTGGCGGTACCCGTTGTGGGGGAGCTGATTATGAGGTCGCGTGATGCTGATCCCCCAATCCCATGCATGGAAGCCAAAAGAGCTGGGGCGCCGACTGTGTGGCTGCGTCGCCGCAAACAACGGCAGCTGTGCTATAGCAAAACGGCCGGCATCGCAGTGCTGCCTCAGGAGTCAGGGCCATTGAGGTGTAGGCGCCGTGGATCTCAACAACCCCCCACCCAATGATGCAGCTATGACGTGGGGAGGCAAACCATAATCCTGGGCAGAGTTCAAGACGCTATTTAAGAGGCCCGACGCCATCATGCAGCATCATTACTCAATTGAACAACCACCACCATGCCTCGTATCGTAGACTACTGCTCCGCCCCGGTTCAGAAGCGCCGCGTCTCCATCACCGACCAGATGGCAGACGATGTGCGCGAGATCCTGGGGCGGGACATGACAGCCGAGCAAATTGCCCTCGAATTCGATGAGGATGAAGAAGTCCAAGAAGTGCTCCGCGAGCTCATTGCCGAGGAAGTCGAGGAGGAGCCGTACCCTGGCTGGGCCATGGGTCTGGGCATCTCTGAGGCAGATTGGAGCGATCACTACGAGGCCGTTGACCGGGCTGTCCGTGTGAAGCGCAAGTTCGCCGCCAAGCGTGCAGCCGCAGCGGCCGAATATGCGAAAACCATTGAAAAGATCGACATGCAGGAGCGTAAGATGATGCCTGTGTGGAACCCCAAGTCCAAGCTGATCCGCGAAATCACCAACCTGGTTTACAAGGGCCTCTCATCCGACGAGAGGGACCGTCTTGATGTGGCGCTGGGCGATCTCAAGGAAAAGATCAAGGAATTGAACGTCGAGGGCAACCCGCGCCGACTGAGCACCGGTGAGAAGCATGGCTCTTCTTCCATCGAGTTCGTCGAGGACATTGCGGATGAGCACGTTTTGAGCAACCCCGTCGGTGCCATGTAAAGAAAGCATGGTGCGCGAGGAGAGCGACTCAGATCCAGGGCCTAGCATTATTACATTTCATATAAATTTAGCCGTTACCGGCCCGCAATCAGTATGACAATAACTTTGGATAGCATTATATAGTTCATGTTCATTTAAACTTGGAAGTACCAGTTCTGAGGTGGATTCCCATTGACGAGGGCCCGATTAAGTGGCTTGCGGTCGATTCAGTGGGAGCGGGGTAGTCTAGACTAGACACTGGGGTCGAGAAAGTACATACTGTGCTGGATAAGTCGCATCAGGTATCGTCAAAAAAAGCGACTGATTCCTCTGTTCGTCATGGCGGACAGAAATTTTAGGGAAAGATGTTGCTATTGATATATAAACATCATTGAAAAGTTATGAGGTTTGACTACTAAACCAGCTGAATCTATCTCTTATATCCCTTCTTCTACACAGTTGCTTCCTACACATTAATTATTTTTACTCCAACAATTGGTACACAATGAGACATTGAGATAACGAATTGGTTTTGAAGGATATAACGGAGGGTATTAAATCACGGGGCGATTGGTCGATGGCTACTAAGGTATTAAAACTATGATCACAGTAGTATTCACAACGTCTGGTCTCGCAGCTGCACCTTATGTTGCAATAACATCATCTGTCTTTTCAGGTATAATAGGCATATTGGCTGCACTTGTATGGGGAGTTGCAGCAGGTTATGGTCGTATCACATCAAGGAGAAACTTACCCGCCGAATGTGTGTCCCAAGATAGACTAAACGGTTCTCCCGACAAAGAACATCTGCTTCACGCATGGGAACCAGAACAGATTCAGGGCGTCGAGGACGACGACCCAATCTAGGGGAGAGCATGTGAGAGAACCGCTCACGTAACAGCCACGGCTGCAGGATCAACTATTTAAAGAACCGATAACACATCTTTTGATAGGGCCACCAGGCGCAATCTCTATCGTAGGTCTAACGACCCTGATCGTTAATCAATCAGTCGAAGGTGGTTTAGGGGATGGGGCCTAAAATAATTATTGCCCTGTATCGTCAACAACACATATTATATAATAACATCTGTGTTGCTTACGTGATATAGAAAGAGGGATCAAGTGGAAAGTCAAATTGCTTAACGCTTTACTTCATTATGCTGGCTCATACCGGTCTGACTTTTTTTGACACAGGAATTTCCCAGAGATGCTCAAGAGGCCGTTGACGAGTTTTAGAACGTCTCAACTGCCATAGCACTTGCTCATATGTATCTAGCGCTTCTTGCCAATCGGCATCGCCCATTCTTGAAAACAGAAGTCTCGAAGATTTTCTAGACTCTTAATCGCCGTAGAAATTGGGATGCGGGGTGGCTCTGTTGTCTCGCCCTCACTGTCCTCCCCATCAGCTTCTCCGTAGCGTGTTGCGATAAGATCATGGATCAATTCATCACCTTCAAGACCTCCAACATCATCAACCTGTTCCTTCTCTGGATTCAAAAAGTTTGAGAGAGGCATAACATCATGTACTCTGCTGAGGCACCGCAATTCTTGTATTAGCGTGCCTACAGCATTTTCTGATCTCGAGTTATCATTCTCTGTCGATGTTGCTCCTTGGTTGTTGTTAATTAATTTTGAATGCAACCAGCAGTTCCTTATTATAGTGGCATCAATGTCTTTTCCACGCTTTGATAGACCACCTGATCGCCTTGAGAACATTCATAGTTCTTAACGGGCTTCGCCCAGCTTCGAACTCATCAATCATGTAGTTTAGCCAAGTCTTACGATAGCGGCCTTGAAAGAACGAATAATACCTTGGTCTAGTGGCTGTGTCGCACTCATAGAACCAGGAGGCAAAAATTGAATGACGACGTTCTCTGGAACGTCAAGGCTGTCCACAGCCATTCTGTGACTGCTGAAATTATCATTATTAAAACGACATCCCTAGTTCCAACGTGTGCAAAAAAAGAGAGAAGCCACTCTTTCATGATATCACCAGTCATCCATGCTTTGGCATTGCTTTTCCACACGCACCTCAAGCCCTGGAGCCCTGTTGAGCCAAAACACCGTGGTCTCTTACTGTTCCCAACAAACCAGATTTGAAGCTTCTGACTCCCATCGGCATTACAACAGAACAGAGCGGTTACTCTAGCTTTTTCTTTCTTTACACCAGCGTAGTTAGTTGTTAAAAGACCTCTATCGGATACCAACTTCCAAAATAGCCCCGTTTCATCGCAGTTATAGATATCCTGAAGTGGGAGCCCTTTGTTGCGACTCTAATGACTATGATTAATTCGTTGATTTCCTCTGCGTTTAATGACGCGCTTCTGCACGCACACGCATGCGACCGCAAGCCAACCGTCACTAAAGTTTGGTGTATGTTTCATTGTAGCACGGACCTGATCTGGTAGGTCGTTCCAAATGCGCTCTGCTTTGTAGCTTTGATAAGCTGCCCACTGACGGTGCCTGTGTCGCTATACGTTGGAGCCAGTGAAGCAGCAAGTTCTCCACCACGTCCCAGTGAGTTCTAGCACTGTCTCGATCGACGCTCTCTTCTTCAACCTCATCTAAATGACGATATTTATCAGAGTGCCTGTGATATGGAGGACTGGGATATTTTTCGAAGGTATTCCTTCTCGAACCAGTACTGTAGTTGCTCTTGATCAGGTGCCGGTTATTTGCGGCGAATTGACGCAAAGCTCTCTTTTGTGACTTCGTAAATGCCAGGTTGACCTGGCAACATCCTGCTTCTGACGCTGGTCAGCTTTGGTATCTGACAAAAACGATTAGGTATGAAGAAAGCTGAGATCCACAGCTTCTGACCGAATTTCGCTTATTAAATATGTCATAAAGAGATTATCTGCTTATGCACTATCCCTAAACCAGCTTCGACTGGCATATCAATGGTAATAGTGTTATTACAGTTGATATGAATGCAATTAACAAATTATTTGGAATTTTCGATGGCCAAACAAGTTTTTATGATCTCCACGCATGATTGCGTTGAGCTAAGCTCCGACTTTTCGACTGATCCTCTACGTTATACGATAATAAAACTTCTCGTTGCGTCGGCTAGAGATAGACGTCACTAAAAAACGTGACGAGCAGAGGAATCAGTCGCTTTGACGATACCTAACACGACTTATCCCTCGCACGTGGTAGCATCGGCTCTTTAGATAGTTGATCCTGCGCGGAAGTGCCTTTACTAGTGGGGGTGGGGTAGTCTAGGCTAGACAGAGGTTGAGAAAGAACATGCAGGATTTTGGCACTATGGCCGAGCGGTTAAGGCGAGAGATTAGAAATCTCTTGGGTTATACCCGCGCAGGTTCGAGTCCTGCTGGTGTCGTCATATTTTTTGGAGTTTCACGGTCGCGTATCTGCGCGTCTCGGATTCCCTAGATTTTTATTATTGAGTCTATGGTTCATTGGCTGTATGCCCTACCTAACGTTATCATGACACCATCTTCTAGACGCGCCTTTTCCACTCCTGCCAGCAGTTCATCGAAAAGGCTTTCCGGCGGAGCATCCAAGTCCTTATCTGATCTTATTGCGGCGCTCATCTCAGCCCATTTACCAAACACGAGAAGTGGCGCTGGGGTTTTCCGGACGCTTTGAGGAGCTGTGCTTGTGATATCGACAGCAGGCACAGATGATGCAAAAGCCTGTGTGGGGACGCAATATGCACTGGTGTAACCTCCTTCCACTGTGGACTCGGTAAATATTTTGCTGAACTGGTCTGCAGCACGCACGGTGTAGGGCTGTGCTCCATCAGCCGTGTCCGAGGCGACGGCTTTGCCGGTCTTCACGTCCACGACCACTCGGTTGTGCAGGGGTACCGCCTCCTCCAGTTCGTAGAGACGATCAAAACCGACGTTGACGAAGGTGGTGAGCTTCGCATCTGCCCGCTGTTTCTTAGTCTTCTTTCCCTTCTTTTTGATCCCTTCGCGTTTCACAGTAATGCCCTCGATAAACTGCGTGCTTGTGCTGAGACCCGGTATTTTGGGCAATTTAGAAGCGAGTTTGAATGGCTTGAGATCGCCAAAAATTTGTTTCCGAAGGTAAGGCGGCGTAACGAAAAACTGTAGCATATTGGTGCACATGACAGCCTCCCACGACGGCTCGATTTTGGTCGAGACACTTGCGCCGCCCTCGTCAAAAGTGATTTTCTTGGCACCGTTCAGTTTAGACTCTTCTTCAGCTTCATGGCCGACGTCGTACACGATGATCTCTTTCACATCGAAAAGAACGCATGCTCGGCAGATTTCATACAGAGTATAGGTAGCTTGAGTGAGCGAATAGCACGTTTGCGAACCAATGCAGGATGCGGGGATTGCTATTGACACCATCCAACCAAGAAATAACCTAGAAGCTCAGACTTTTTTTAGTCAGGAAGTCTGTTTGTGAGATCCTGGCAAACGGCTGTTCGAAGGATCCATTGTAGGATGGAGCGTGTGGATATCAACAATCTCTCTCTGCAGCAGCTAGGCCAGATCCGAGGTCAGCTGGAAAAGGAAGTAGAGCATCTTTCAGAGTCGTTTGTGCAGCTCAGACAAGCGCAGACCAAATTCCAAGATTGTGCGGCGTCGGTCAAGGATGCCAGTGTTAAAGGGAACGATGGCAGGGAGCTGTTTGTTCCGCTGTCGGCCACTCTATATGTTCCCGGCAAAATGGTGAACACGGACAAGTACCTCGTGGATATCGGTACCGACTACTACGTTGAGAAGAACGCCAAGGAGACCGAGGCCTTCTTTAACAACAAAGTTGAGACCCTCAACAAGAACCTTGTTGACCTGGACAAACTGGTAAACGAAAAGATGGGCTCGTTCCGTGCGGTCGAGGAGATGTTCAAGTCTAAACTGGTCGAGGCGCAAAAAGAGGAAAAGGCTAACAAGGCCACAGCAGCCTCCTGAACCGGGCCGTCCCCAGGACGATAACGCCGCAATAATCTATCTATCTTACAGCTGGCATTGTCTTGTCAATGTTGCCGTTAGCGGGATCGCGCCTCTTTCGTATCGTATGTTATAGTGACTGGCCCGTCGTTTATAAGACTGACATCCATCATAGCTCCAAACTGGCCGTCCTGCACATCGTCTGACCCGTTGGGCATATTTTTGGCGACTAGTCTCTTCACGGTCTCGAAGAGCTCTTGCGCGTGCTCTCCCTTGGCAGCAGCATGGAAATCAGGTTTGGTGCCCTTAGTGATCTTAGCATACAGGGTGAACTGAGACACGCATAGGACCTTGCCTTTGATATCAATTACCGACTGCTTCCACTGGGCACCGCTGGCGTCGCTCCAGAGCCTGAGTTTGGTTATCTTGGCAACGAACTTCTCACAATCCTCCACGGTATCCTCTGGGCATACTCCTACTAGGACCATTAGGCCCTTCTCTATTTGTCCAACGATCTGGCCGTCTACTTTGACTGAAGCGTTCTTGACTCTTTGCACGACCCCGCGCATAGCTCTGGCTGTAGTAGTCTATAAGTAGTAAGCCGGCCAACCCAATCATAAACAATGCTAGAACATATAGTATATGGTACATAAAATATAAAATAAATTAGCGAGTGAACAAGCGTTTTATCAAGTACACTACGCAGAAGATAAATCTGTAGAGCGCCATTCCTGCGACGGACCATAGAATAACTGCCAGGTAGATTTCTGTAGTCCGGGTGGTGGCAGTGTGAATTGACTGACAATTATCGCGGGCCTCTAGGAAAACAGCCCTCCTCACCTTCGTGGCCGGTGTCGAACCTGTGCTAGAGGAAGAGGTGCCACCAGGTGTGCTGGGCATCAGCCGCTCCACACCTCCTACATTGAGCACGACGGCTATCAGGGCCACGTTCATGAATGCCCAAACAAGGACCACAGAAGATCTGAAAAGTGCGTAATAGTCTGTTCGCACGTCTTGCTCGCTCGGCTTTTCCTCCACTACGATAGGTGGTGACGAGAGGACATTGATCTCATCAATGTAATGAGCATCCACTAACTCAGAACTGGTGGGAATTTCAACCTCCACTTTTCCCGCGTCGTCTGCCTTGACAATACCAAGGTCAGTTTTCACCTTGGTATCGCCTTTTGTGCCCCACGATATATCGTGGGTGTTGCAGAAAGCGTACACATTCAGCACATTGATATACGCTGGACTCAGAAGAATGTACTGGACAAAGCTGGTGATCATATGCCAAGGTTCCAAAAAAAGAATTGAGGCGAGAAAGTACAGTGCATAGGTGGCAAGAAGGGAAATCAGGAGGTCGCGGAATGTCTTGTCGGTTACGAGCATCTTGACTTGGAATCCAGAATTCTTGCATATCGTATACTCGATCGACTTGACAGCAATGAATATTGCCGCAAACACAATGTAGGCCATAAGTAGCGCAAAGAACACGACTATCAGGTCGTAGAACCATCGCGTGCCTTTGGGCCGGTTACCGAACGAGAGCACAAACGTAGTCACTAGACAAGCAGCATAAATCCAAGTCAGCACCACCGATAGAACTTTGCCTGGGGCGAAGTTCATCGACGGATCACCAAGGGCCGCTGTCAAGAGCTTGAAGACCAGGAAGAAATTGCCAACTGAGAACCACGAGAAAAGCAGTGTGAATGTCTGGTACAAGAACTCAACGTGAAACGCCAGCTTATGCGCTAGCGAATGCGACGTGCGCCAAATACTGAACATGTGCACTTGGGCGTAAATAGATGCAAAGAACGAGCCATTGAGCCATCTCCTGCGCTGCAAGATGAGCTCAGAAAACTTTTCGGGCACATCTGTGTGGGCTTTGGCGGACTTGACGTACCTTAGGACCCAGTCGCAGCCTCGCTTAGCGACTAGCTCCCAACAAAGAATCCGGTCCTCTGCCAAATACATATTTGACGAGAAAATGCCGCCTGTAGCCTCTAGTTTCTCGCCTTTAAAATACTTTTCCAGGGGACCCACACCGTTGGCGTCGTTTTGAAGAGCCTCAAATCGGTAGGCCGAAAAAGCTCCGGGCAGAACAGTGATGAAGCCAAACACACTCTCCGACGGCTTGTCGAGGATATTTGACATCTTGTACTCAAAGTTTTGTGCCGCAACCAGAGGATTGATCAATTTAGTATAACCTGGCCCCAATGCAGCCGCGATCTCTCCACAGGCACCACCGACACGCGGGTTATTGTCGAATGTCTTCCACAGATGGTAGATGGCGCGGTTGCCAGGCCGCGTGCCCGCATCGAGTAGCACACATACTTTAGGGCGAAGGATCGGGCAAAAAGCTTGGAAGAACCATCGATGCGAGTTGATTTTCTTCTTGTTTTTTTCCTTGAGACAGAAAATCATCTGGACAGGTGTCGCCTTATCGGCCGTGAGCTTTACCTCGGATGCTACTTTAGCAATCCGGCACATTGTGGTGTACTCGAAAATATGCGCCTCTACAGCCTTCTCGTTGACCATATTTTTGGCAAATCCCTCCTGGTAGACACCTAGCGCTGCCATGAGCGCCTTGGCACGAGGATTGATTTTCTCACGGCCGTCAGCAATGATGCACACGACAACTTTCTTCCATGCCTGTGCCCCCCACGTTTTGGAGCGAGAACGGCTGCACAAATGCCGAATGTTGTTGAAAACCCCCTGAAGCGTCCGGGCGAGCAGTACATCGTCCTCGTTGTAGATGGTGATGGCTATACAGAGTTCTGTCTCTCTTGGAGTACTATAGCACATCTGCCTTAACGTGAAGTTGCTGTTGGCAAACTCGCTGGGATCGGAGGTCGCTGCAGAGTAGCGCATGTGCGTGAACTCACGGGCAGGCTCGTGCTCGGGATATTGCGATAGGAGTTTCTCACTTACAGGACAGTCGAGAATAAGGTTCCCTTTGAACAATTTAACCCGCTTGGGTTGTATAGCCTTTTCCTCACCAAAGGTGCTATCGTCCCCGTTAAGCGTGCCTCTTTCATCGTCGCTGTCATAGTGGAACCTTTCTCTTTCGTCCCACGTGTTCAAAGCGTACTCATCGCCGTCGATAGGCAATTGCTCGTAGTTGTCGCCGTCCGCATACTCGTCCTCCTCGGCCGCGTGGAACGGCATGCCAAACACGTTCATGCGCTTGTGCTCGGTTTGGCTTTCCAGGTCTTTGTGTGGGTCATTGCGGTAGTCCAGGAGCTCATTACGGTCGTTATAAAAGCTGTTGTTCCAAGCCTGCCCCCCTTGCACTGGTGATATTCGACCATTGATGGCATCGTAGTCCGCAGAATATGGCCTATAAGAGGTATCCAAGCCTTCAGAAAAGCTCGTCTCGGGAGATAGACGACTCTGCTGCGGCCCAGCTACTGGCGCGTTCTGTGCGTAATTGTATTCTTGGTTGTGGTAGTCTGAACCCCGGAAGGGGTCATGGTGGAATGCGTCTCGTGGAGGTACATACTCGTTAGAGCTGTACTGGTCGGTGGTCGGGAAGCTCAGAACAGGTAGACTTGCGGTATGATCTGTTCTTCTGATCGGGATTGTTGGCGTTGTTGGGTCTGGCGGTGTATATGAAGTGGGGGCGCGAGCGCCCAGATCACCGTCATCACCCCGGGTTCGCCGCCCCGTCCGATACGGATTGTAGGTTTCGTCCATAAACCCCACCGCGCACCTGTTCTATTTTAAGCTGACTTTATGTGGACTTTCAAGACACAGTCAGCGGCATCAAGACGCGACATTACCAGCCGCGTTTTCAGGGTTCGGATCTGCCAGTTGGAGCCAGCTGTTTCAGGTTTGCATCAGCTGCCAATCTTGGGCTAGGTATGGCATGTGCCGTGTCAAGTTGGCCGTAGCGTTAATATATAGATGCAACTATGCAATATCACTTAGCGACAGCGCTAGCGCTTGCGCCAGGTCGCGCTCGAATTGATCGTCAGAGATAGCGTCACTGCATACGGGCTCACCCGCGAACCCTCCTCGGTCGTCAAGACTCTCCGAAAACTCTGTAGCGTCAGATCCCGGACCAGATTGGCTGGGCAGGGGGATGACAGCGGCAAGGGATTCGGTGGTGGAATCAATTTCGCGGCGCGATAACTCCAATGCTTGGCGGAGATCATCATCAACAAGTTGCTGGTCATCCTGGCTCACAGAGAGTGCGTACGCCAGCTGGTCCTCTTGCTGCATCATATCGCCGATAACGTACTCCTCGATGCGGATTACTGGGAGCGCCTGCCGCGCGCGCTCCTCCTCGACGTCGGCATCGATATCTGCGTGTGAAAAAGAGCTCCGTCTGCCGCTCTTGTTCCACTTTGGAGTCTTTTTCTTGCTTTGGTCCCTGGAATCGTAGCGCCCGGTGGTGAAAAACTGGACAGCGGGGCCAACTGCGATCAGGCCGGCGGCCTCGCCAAAGTTCTCCTCGTCGATCACCACCAGTCCAGGGTGGGCATACGGGTTCGTGGGGAGACCCAGCGAGGTCTTGGAGAAGGGCGTAGCGATATTGCGCAAGTGGGATCCTGATAGCGTGTCGTACACAGCTTTCTGACCCAGCGCGTCTACGGTTACGACAACGACGGGGGTCACACAAAGACCCACGGCCATTATATCGACATGCTGCCACGCGGGAAGTATGTCTGCATTCTGGGGCTTAGACTCAAGCACCCAGCACGTCAGTGCCAGCGACTCAGAAGAACGCCGTTTATGCGCTGCACAGAGATATTTTTGGCCGTCAGCGGGCGAGTGGTCCACTCCAAAAGCAACGATTGGTCCCGAATCAGGATCTCTAAACGCAAATGTTGCAGCTGAGCCGTCGTCGAGCGAGATCCTCAGAATCTGTGACTCTAGTTTCACGATGACGTAGCCGGAGACGACGTATATGCGAGTTTGGGTGATCGACTGTCTAGCATCACCGTGCAAAAATGATGTGAGATCAGCGAGGGTCCGCGCCGTGCCGCTCTCTATGTGCTGAAGAGCATAGTTCTTGTCGAGGGTCACTGCGGTGTCACCCGAACATGTAATATGTGCGATGGGCGACCGAGATACCGCGTAAAATAGGTTTTGGTCGTCCACGCCTGTGGTTACCACAACGGAGCCGTCTTGACCGCCCGAGGCGCAGGCAATGCCCTTGTGCTTCGTGGGGTGTTCTCGCTTGGACAGCCAAGCGCAGGTCAGCAGCGCGTCACGCTTGTGCTCAATTGTTTTGTATGCATACAGGCCCCGTTTGGAACTCATGAGCAGCTCGATTCTGTTGTCGGGGAATGCGCAGAGCAGCCCGAAACGGGACCCGTCGATGGCAACCGCCCCGGTGGTGTAGGTACCGTAGCTCTTGAACTTGGCAGTCAGGTTCTTGGGGAGCTCAAAGTTGGTGGCGGTGCATCTGCGATCGCTGTAGGCGATTGCACGCCAGTCCCTGAAGCTCGCTTGGAGGTTGGTGATCATGCCTATACAGGGGTTGAATGAAACGGTCCGCATCTTGCGGTAGGCCCACCTATTGAGCACCTTACAGCGCAGGGCGATCTCGCGATGCCAGCAAATGGGGCCATGACTCGAGGCGATCGGCGTCATGTCTAGCGTGCCGAACATTTCGACGAACATCTGCTTCCAGACAGGGTCGCCGAACGCAGCATTCCACCGCCGGCACACCAATGAGGCTGTCTCAAGATCCTCGGGCTCCAGGAGCGAGAAGACCTTGATGAGGATCTCAATGGGCAGCTGCTCCATGTGGCCTCGAAAGCTACAGTGACAAAGCAGCGTCACGATGACGCGAGCTTGACAAGTTGCTTGGCGCTGGATATTTTCATTTCTCTTTTTTTTCATTTTTTTGTCATTCCATTTTTTCTGAGGGTGGGGTATGTTACTCGACGGTACTCAATGGCTACGCGGTTGAGCGGGTGCTGGTAATGTGTAGTGCGTCATAGCGCATAAATAACTTAAATATGAGCCTGGAACAAATAGCTGTCATCTAGGCCTGTCACCATCTATCACGGACGTCTTCGTATCGCGGTTAATGTACTGTCTGTAGGTGGTCTTGGTCTTGTAGGCGCTACCGCCGACGTTCCCCTGCACCTTTTTGTTCTTTGTTGACCCGAATGACGTAGGAAGCTCAATTGCAGCGGCCTGCGCCAGCAGCTCGGACGGCTCGTGGTGATACGGCACAGCAGACCTGACGTTTCTCACTGCCTCGGCTGGGGCTGGTGTGACGGCAGGCCTGGCAGATGGAAGGGTCTCGACTGTCTCTGCCAAGGGATCGCTAACATCGATCGTTTTACCAGATGCTTCATTGAGCACATTACCGGGTGGTTTATCAGGTTTATCAGGTCTATCAGGTGCTTCACTAGGTTCACCAGGCGCCTCGTTAGGCACTTTTCCAGGCGCTTTACTCTCTGCCTTCTTCTGGTCGAATACTATGTGCAGCTTCTTGCGCGGCGGCCCAGCACCAGGCGGGTTATCTTCGGCAGGTCGGCCTTTACTTTTCTGATCGTTTCCGGCCATCAACTAAAGGACAATGAACGCCCCCACTCTGATGCCAATTTGCCAAAGTCTAAAGATATGGTAATCTGACAGTGATCTTGTTGCTGCGTCCTCCAACAGAGCTCCCCACAGCACCGTTCAGGTAACCAGAAGCGCTGTACTGAGCCGTAGTGCCAGAATGGGCTCCAAGCAGTTACAGAAGGTCATTGATCAAAACCCCCATTTTACCCCCAGCAGAAAGACGTCGCTGTACTCGAATTTTGCCCGGCTCGCTGAGACTAACGAGGACGGATACGAGGCAAATGTAGCGGCCTGGAAACGCGTACTCCTGGACGCAACGGCCGAGCGTGCGTTTCCTGACTGCACGGCCATCATGGCGGGCCCTGTGCTTGTGAAAGAGCTAAGTGACGGCACAAACGGGACGCCGCTGGCACTTAACACAGTATTTGACGACATGGTGAAAGATAAGGTGTGTTTACCTGCGTCTCAGTTCCTCAATGCCAAGGAACCGGTGCTCTCGACCACCTGGGGAGTAAAGCCGGTCCTCCTAAACACCGCCAGCTGGCTGGCGGGCCGTTTTGTCGATTTATCGTGGCGCTCTGGGTCCGTGGGGAAGCTCCGGCCCGAGAAATATGTTGCGGTGCCGGAGCTGCGTGCACGGAGCCGCGAGCTTCTGCGGCAGCTGGAACACCGCAGCCGCCAGCTTGGAGGCTCGTATAGCTCCCGCGTTTTTTCGCTAGACAAGCTCGGCATCGACACAGAACTGTCTGCCTTTGACATAGAGGCTTGCTTGACGTATCTGTCGCGGGAAACGAAACAGCTCTCGTACGACAGGAAGCGGGCGCTGGTGCGACTCGGGTCAGGGCCGCTGAGCGACCGTGACCGCTGCATAGTGGATATGCGGGAAGAAATGCTGCGACTAGAGGCACGCGGAGAGACCGCTGAGCTGCAGATCATCGAGGAACAGGAGCTGGCCAGGGACGCCGTCGGTAAAGGCAACCGCCTGCTGGCCAAGTACCACCTCCAGAAGAAGCGCGCTGCAGAGGCTACCCTTAAAAACACGCTAGCATTGGTGGAGCAGCTCAGCGTAGTGGTCAACAAGATCGACGAGGCCAGCGACCAGCGGGCGACCGTGGATGCGCTGAGCCAGGGTAGCGACCTCCTCGAATCTATCAATAAGGAGATTGGCGGTGTAGACAAGGTGGCGGATGTGCTTGAGCGCGTTAGTGACGACGTGGCCGAGACAGATGCGGTGGCCGCTGAGCTCGCCGGGCTCACTGTGTCGCCGCACGACGACGAAGAGATCGAGGAGGAGCTCGAGGCACTGTCCACAGAGCAAGAAAAGGAGGCCAGCGAGCCTCAAAAGAGACTCGAGCAGGCACTCGAAGACCTCAATGCGCCGTCGCACTTGGCCACGACCAAAACGCGACAGGAGATGGCCAGCTGATCGGCATATTTATATTAGCGTGACTTAACTACAGAAGAGTAATACGTGGGCCGTCGCGCTGTCCGGTATATCAGGCGACTTGGCCATAGCTTTGAGAATAAATAGAACACCATCGAGCTATTTCGATAGAGCATATGTTATTGTGAATTAGCTACAGCGCCGTAGAAGGGTACAGACACAGCTGGCAGGCAGGTATATATATATATATATATATATATATATATATTAAGTAGCGGAGTCACCATATTAGACAACCCAGATATAGCGTTGAAAATAAATAGGCACTAACCTCTAACCTCTAAGAAATCCGGGTACCATCTGGGAAACGAGCCAACCTAGCCAGCTCTCGTCCGGCTCAGCGTTGGGGGCCAGTCCCTGCAGGACTAGGTTTGCAGAGGGTGCCAGACCAAGGTCGCCGAGGGTGTGCTCCTCCTCGGCTGTGTCAAAAACGTGGCGTGGAAACACCCCGCAAAATAAATAGCTTTGCTTCGTTGTGCGCGGGCCGAGCCACTCCCGGACTGTTGCCAGGGAGTCGCTAGCACCAAAGGTGTGCTTCTCCTGGTGGCCGTCGAGAAACCGGATTGCCAAGTCACAGGTAGCGCCTGGCCGGCTTCGGGCGTGCACAGGCGGGTTGGAGACAGAGTCTTCACGGGGCTGCTTGTTTCGCGCGGCGCATTCGCGCCGGTCGGCCTGGACTAGGCGCAGGATGCGCTCACGCTCGTCTTTGTTGAAGTTTGTTGCCCTGGGCTTGACTGCCTCTGGCTTGTATCGAGGGATCGTGTTATACGGTGCGGTCGTGTGCCTTGGACCCGAGCCACTCTGCGGGTCATGGGTCACCAAGGTGCTCGACTGTGACTGGGACATTCTTGTTCCAGAACCTGAACCTGAGCCGGTGGTAGGAATTGCCACCTCAGGGGTAATTGGGACGCGAGTGTCCATTGGCGGGGCGTCGGGCACAGGGCTTGCCGCAGAGGACGAATGTACGGGTTGGCTGTCTATCAGAGCCGAATGTGGACGCTGTGCAACCGAGTCTTGGCCTGATACAACAGGGCCACTTGAATCCGACACAATTGCACCTTCCGCGGGCGGAAGAACCCGTGCAGCCGCACAGGACCAGCTCTGGACAAAGGCAGCTGCATCGACAGGTCGTGCAAGCTCGAAAAACACCCTCCCCGCGGCAATGCCAACGACTGCGGCCGCAGCAGGGACACGGAATATATCTGCCAGGTTCCTAAAGTCAACCGACCCCGCGACAACGGTCAGACAAACCGCACTGTCTACGACCGCGGCCCCAACGTCCGGATGCGCAAGCAGCCTTACGTTCCAAGGCTCAGTCCCAGTAGGTGGCGGAGCAGATGGCACAATCGTGATAAGCAAGGGCTTTCCCGTGGCCAGGGCCCTGGAGATAGCTTCCGCAGCAGTCATGGCCCGGTCTCAATGCTCTATCAGCCTAAACTGCCGGGCACCACGGCAATTAGTAACAGAAATCACGGCGTCCCGCCGGTTCTTTCTTGCCTTGGCGGCTGCCTCAGCAGTCGGTTCAGTGGTGGCTGTGTCAGCCAGTTGGACGCGATCTGAATCGGCAGAGCATCGGCGCATTACCAAACGATCTTAAAGCCCGATTTCGTCATCTGGCCGGCGTCGATGATCAGAAGCGTGACGAGAGGACGACTCCTCCGGCCGCAGCGGCTGCTGCATGTGGGCCCACAGGGCCCCGCCAGTGTGCCCGGTGCGAGCATTGTGAGCACTGCGCCGGCTGCTGCCCCAGACTCCCCCCAGCACGCGCGGTTCAAGGTGCTGGGGACCGGCGGCCTGCTGCAAGTACACCTTCCGGCGTCGGTGCAGCTTTTTGCCCGGCGCAATTCGCTGGTCGGCTATCTCGGCGGGGGGCCGGGCGCCGTGGTCGCACGGTCCAGTGTTGCGTCGTCGCTGTTGGCCCGGCTGATTGGCCGGCAGCCCGTGCTGTACCAGCGGGTACTGGCAACTGAGCCTATCGTCTGCCTCGTGTCATCTGGCAGCGATTCTGCCGTACTGACGGCTCTGGACCTCAATGGCACCATTGACTGGGTGGTCAAGTCGCCGGCCGAGCTGCAGGCCTATACGGGACAGTCACTGGTAGTGCAGCCGCGGACGGCGTGGGCGTTTGGCTCCTCGGCGCCTCCGTTTGCGCACCTGCTACTGTCGGGCCGGGGCCAGGTCGCTTTGAAGAGCCCGGGCCCGCTGTTCGAGGTGCAGCTCGCCGAAGGTGAGCGTGTGCTCGTGCAACGCTCGAGCCTAGCCGCGTACTCGGTTGACACGAACTCGGCCCACCCCGCACCCAAGACCGCTGATGTCGGCTACTCCTTCAGCCTTGCTCCATCGCCAGAGACGCTGGCCCAGATAACGTTGACCCATCCCTCTGCGCAGAAGTGGTGGGAGAGACTGGTTGCCATCAACCGGTCCCTAAGGTCTCTGCTCCAAAAATTTTTCCGGCGCGGCAGCTCCCGTTCCTATATTGAGCTATACGGGCCTTCCACTGTGCTGGTCACCGCGGCCAGCTCACAAGTAAAGCTGCAGCCCTACAAAACACCCGATGACGCTACTGTTGCGCCGGCCGAGCAAGCCGGCAATTGAATTTGGCATTGAGCTATAGAATGCACATAACGACTCTACATTCTATACAAGTTAGACTAATGACGGCGAATGATGCAGCCTGATCGGTGGTCTTGGCCGCAAGGATTAGAACCACAGGTTGTGGACTCTACCGTGCCAAGCCGTGCTACAGGAGCCAGGAATTTCGACCCCTAGGTATGTTTCTGGAACCACAGGTTGTATGCCGCCTCAACGTTACTACCGAAACCAAGGTACTCGATGATTGGCGCCAGAAGCCCGGAAATACCGGCAAGGTAGCCGAGGCGACCTGGCGATGTTGCCTGCCGGGCCCGGCGCTCGATTCCTGCCACTACATCCGCTACCACCTGGTCTTTGGGAACTTTCCTGAACATACGCGAACTATGGCCCTTGTACAGCGTCAGATCAACCTCATCCTCCATGGCATCAAACATAGGTGAGTGGAAAAACGTAGGAAAGTACGTACCCACTCCGACCCCGAATTGCCGTAGCTCCAGCCGCAGAGAGTCGCATAGCGCAGCTACGCCCGCCTTGCTCGCGCCGTAGGCCGTAAACAGCGGACAATGGACGAACGCAGACATGGATGCAACCGCCGCTAGATACCCCTTGGTCTCTTTGACGTAGGGAATCGCAGTGTGGAACGTGCGGTACACGCCAACAAGGTTGACATCTATTAGATTGGCGAACTCGTCCTCTGTGGCCACCTCCAGAGGTTTCTGAAACAGTACGCCTGCATTGGCCACCACCACATCGATCCGACCAAAGTGGCTGTTGGCGCCAGCAAAAGCCGCCTGCAGTTGCTTGCTGCTCGTGACGTCGGCGACCCAATAGTGGGCAAACTCAGACCCCAACTCAGCGACCTGGTCCTCGAGCACAGCCTTTTTCCGTCCAAGGAGAGCAAGTTTAGCACCCTTAGCACGCAGCGCGACCGCCAAGTCCTGGCCCAATCCGCCCGTCGCGCCCGTGATCACGACAACTTTGTTCGCTAGTTCGCTCATTTTCTGTGAAGGCAGATGCTGGCTCGCCGTGATAGCGATGGCGTTTTAAATCATGTCACATGCACTGCCGGACGTTATCATGCAGGGCAGGGCCCCTTGTCGCGACGACGCCAGCCGAGGCAATGAATTATGACACAATGGGAAATATTTATTTTAGCTAGGGCCTAAAGAGCGCTATGCTCGGGACGTTGCATAATAAATGGTAGATCAGACCTGCGCTGACTTGTCGACCGCCTCAGCGTGGAGCTCGGCCATGCGGTTGAGGGCAGAGCCAGCCTTAAACCAGCCGATCTGCTCCTCGTTGTAGGTGTGGCTCAGCTCAGTGTCCCAGGCCTTGCCGTCCTTCGGGTGCACGACCATCTTGACAGGTCTGCCAGGGGCCAGGTCTTTGAGATCGACAAGGTCGATGCGGTCAGTGGGCTGGATCCGGTCGTAGTCGGCAGGGTTGATGAAGTTCAGGGGCAGTAGACCCTGCTTCTTGAGATTGGTCTCGTGAATACGGGCGAACGATTTAGTGATGATAGCAAAGCCACCAAGGAAGCGGGGCTCCAGGGCAGCGTGTTCACGCGAGGAGCCCTCGCCAAAGTTTTCGCCACCAATGACCACCCAACGGATGCCGCGGGTACGGTAGTCGATGGCAGTCTCGGGAACACCGTCCCACTCGCCGGTGAAAACATTCTGAACCTTATTGGCCTCGTTGTTAGCCGCGTTGATAGCACCAATCATGTAATTGTTGGAGATGTTCTGCAGGTGACCACGGTATTTGAGCCAGGGGCCGGCCTGAGAGATGTGGTCAGTTGTGGTCTTGCCAAGAGACTTGATCAGGATGGGCATGTCAATGCCGTCCTTGCCGTTCCAGGGCTGGAAAGGCGTCAGTACCTGGAGACGGTCAGATGAGGGGGAGATCTGCACGTGTACGGAGCTGCGGTCCTTGGGCGGGGCGTGGTAGGTGTCCACACCGGCGTCGTAGCCCTTAGCAGGTAGGGCCTCGCCATGGGGCTCCGTGAGCTTGAACTCCTTGCCGTCGGCACCCTTGAGGGTATCAGTCATGGGGTTGAAGCGGAGGTCACCAGAAATGGCGTAGGCGGTGACCATCTCAGGGGAGGTCACGAATGCGTGGGTGGCCGGGTTAGAGTCGTTGCGCCCTGTGAAATTACGGTTGTACGAGGACACAATGGTGTTCTTCTCGCCCTTGGGGATATCTTGACGGTCCCACTGACCAATGCAGGGGCCACAGGCGTTGGCAAGCACCATGCCGCCAAATTCCTCAAAGGTCGCCAGCTGACCGTCACGCTCAATGGTAGCGCGGACCTGCTCGGAACCGGGAGTTACCGTGTAGATGGTCTTGGACTTGAGACCGTGGCTCATGGCGTCGCGGGCAATGTTGGCGGAGTGGGTCATGTCCTCATAGGACGAGTTGGTGCACGAACCAATCAGACTAACCTTAATGTCCAGAGGCCAGCCACGCTCGACTGCGACTTCCTTCATCTTGGATACAGGTGTGGCAAGATCGGGAGTGAAGGGGCCGTTGATGTAAGGCTCGAGGGTGTTCAGGTCGATCTCAATCACCTCGTCGTACTCGCAGCCGGCGTCGGCCGAGAGCAGGTCCTTGTGGTAGAGATCGGCGAACTCCGCAATACGGCCACGCTCCGTGGCATCCAAGTACTTTGCCATGGAAATGTTGTAGGGGAATACGGAGGTGGTCGCGCCAATCTCGGCACCCATGTTACAGATGGTACCCATACCAGTGCACGAAAGCGAGTCGACACCGTCACCAAAGTACTCGACGATCTTGCCGGTACCACCCTTGACGGTGGTGATGCCGGCGAGCTTGAGAATAACGTCCTTGGCTGAAGTCCAGCCGCTCATGCGGCCCGTCAGCTTGACACCCGTGAACTTGGGCGCCTTGAGCTCCCAGGGCAGGTCGGCCATCACGTCGACAGCATCGGCACCGCCGACACCGATGGCGAGCTGTCCGAGACCACCAGCGTTGGGGGTGTGCGAGTCTGTACCGATGAGGAGGGCACCAGGGAAGGCGTAGTTCTCGAGAATGATCTGGTGGATGATACCAGAGCCGGGGCCCCAGAAACCCATGTTGTATTTAGCCGTAGCCGTTGCCAGAAAGTCGTAGACTTCGCGGTTCTGCTCAATGGCGCGAGCAAGGTCATCGGGGCCACCAGTGCGGGCCTGGATCAAGTGGTCGCAGTGCACCGTCGTGGGCGTGGCGACCTGGTCCATGTTCGCCGACATAAACTGCAGAATAGCCATCTGGGCAGTGGCATCCTGGCAAGCCACGCGGTCAGGGCGCAGCTTCAGGTACGTCACACCGCGCTCGATCTTCTGCTCGTGCGGGTTGTCGAGGTGTCCGTACAAGATCTTTTCACCGTAGGTGAGCGGGCGTCCCAGACGCTCGCGCACGATCTTGACGTTCTCAAGGTTCTTCTTGTAATTAATGAAGTTGCCCGTCTCGTGGTTGTTCATCTCCACTTGGGAGTTGGCATTCAGCCCGGACGAGTACGCGCGTAGCGCCACGCGACGGACGCTAGCCTGCGCAACAACCTTGGTTCTCAACATCCAGTTTACCAGTCAGAGTCAAGTGGAAATCTACAGTATTTATCATCTGCAGACCCCGTGCAGCAGGTGTCATTGGCCCTGCAGTGATTGGCTGTTCTCCGCACCATTCTTCTCCTCAACCCTAGCCCTCAGCCGAATCGGACCCGAGCATTGCCCAGGTCTGGTCTGTAGAGGCCGCGGCAACTCCCGCGCGGAGAACCTGCTCCCCATAATCGTCGAGTTTTGGAAAAGTGGCCGCGACGCTGCCCCGGCTCTCGAAACCACATGCAACACCCGGTTTTTCCTGACCCTGACCCTGAGCAACAACCCTGAAAATTAGCTGGCCCAGGATTCTTTTGCGCGCAAGTCGCAGTTCCAAGAAAAGCCCTAGAAGCCTGTCCACATCGACAAGAGCGACCCAATATTGCAGCTGCGACCTCGGTGCTAATTGATGCCACTCGGGTGCGTGAGTGGGTATTGCTTCCTGTGTCAGCTCTGAGGGAATTCTTATCGCCAGATGATAAGAATTCCGTCCTAAAAATAAGACTTAATTTCATTGAATAATTTATAGCGTCCGCATTTGATCACATGCAATTCCTACAGACGGCTAGCCCTCGCCTTTTGTGCCTCCAGCCGTTGACTGCCCTTGCGGATAATCCTGCAGAGTACAGCCGCACCCATCACCATTACATCACCGATGAGCGGCTTGCATATCGTGGGTGAGACACAAGTTGGGTGAAATACCTGCTGGATAAGATTCTAAGAATCGCTAAGGCACGCCAAGCACTATTCTGAACTTGTGCCTAGCTGTAAGCCCAATCAGGCGCTGCCGCACATCCTTGGGATCTTGCTTGGTCCTAGAGAGTAACGGCAATTCATTGCAACTTCGTATAAATGTTATCACGCGAAAGCGTGTTCTAAAATAGAGTTGTGGGTCTACGGCGGCGAGTGTTTCTCAGCAGAGTATTTCCCCACAATTCTCCTCAGTGCTTGTTCCAAAAACTCCCAGGGAAACACCTTGACGTCCTTGATAATTCGACGCGGCTTGGGCTCGTCATAACTCATAATCAGCTCATAAAAGGATTTCGACTCGTTGCGTTTCGACACGGTGCGAGGCTTGCAGAATTCGAGATTGCGCCTTATCCTATTTTTTTCCTCAACTGCAAACTTCTGGTTCAATATCAGCTCGAGGAGGACCAGACAATCCACGCTGGTCACGTAGTAGTTGTCGAGCTCCTTCCAATAAATGCACGAGATCGTGGCAGAATTTTTAGACTCGCGGTTGTACTCACTATCGCCGATAGGGTAGAAGGACAAATTAACGGTCGTGCCTTTCCCCCGCACCACAAAGTTGACGAGCCGCCGCGAATTGTCGATCTCTGCTAATGTCCAGTTTTTGCAAACGCTCATGAGATCGTGCGGCATGATCAAGTTCACTAGTTTGGGCATCCTTATTTCGAGAGCCAGTCTCGGACCCTCCTTTTTAGGCCGCAAGCTATCAAAATCCTGCGACAATTGGGTTGTGCGGATGAATGTTGCAAGCCCTTGAGAGGATCGGCTCGTTTGTTGTGGGTTCCGCCGTGTATTCGTTTTTTGGTTAGAATTGGGTCTTCCTGCTGGCGCTTTGAAGGAGCTGGGTTCATCCGGCCCTTTGCCGCCTGAAGCCAGTTTACGTACTTTGCCTGAAATTCTCTTTCCTGTTTGGCGTCCCTTCCTCTTGGGTTCAAAAAGCTTTGCGAAAGACGACCCGACAACGAGGTCTTTTTTTTCGGCATTCTTCCACCCCAGTTGCAACTCTGTGATCGGAGTAACAGGAACGTGGTACTTATCCAGTAACCTGAGCTCCTGACCAGAGTTGCAGCAGCTTGAGTAGGTAACCTGCCGCTCGCCGCTTGTTGCAGCAGTCGCTACTTTGCTTCCAGTGGCACCCATTTGCGGCTGCGTATTGTGAAGCGGCACCAGAAACTCAGTCTGCATAGTAACAGGGCGACAGAACTCAAGCTCGCTGGTGAAGCAGGGCTGCTTCGCGCTCGGACCCTCCATAAATCCATAGGGTCCTCGATCACGGACAGAGTTCGGGGTGGATGATCGCAACTGCTCCGCCGTCAGCCGGGCAGTTATCGAACCCCACTGCTGTTTGTTATACTGAACTCCGCGGCCAGCCTCTAAATCATTGAGAAAATCGCCGGTGTCCCGGGTTCTAGGGATTTGTGGCTTGGTGGCATTCGATGAAACCTCTTTCTTCACTAATGTCTTGGGAATCCATTGAAAAGGGGCTGCAGGCATTTCAAAAGTCATACCGTGAGGAACTTTACGTGACAGAACGCTGGGACCCCACTCAACAACATTCCCAATGCAATCGCCGGGGTCTGTATGACGTGAAGCATTGTACACGTCACTCTCAAAAGTAGAATAAGGATCTGGGCGTTTTGCACCCTCAACCCTCCACAGGGGAAGGCTGGTAAAGCTCGAGGTCAGCTCATCTTTATAGTTGTCAGTGATTTTCAGGTCCAAGCCAATGGTGTCTGTCTGTCCGCTCAAGGGGGAGAGGGGCCATACTTCCTGCTCTTGTTCCATATCCGTACACCAGTCCTCCTGGTCATTAAAAGCAGGTTCGCCAAGGGTGACCATGCGGTTAGCAGTGTACAAGTCATTTGCCAATGCACTGCTTGGTGACTCAAGATTTGAAACATCGCTAGGGCGGCGCTCCAATATTTCATCAAAACCCACGCTGCGCGTGTTCGGACGATCTGTTGCCAGTCCGTTATACATCTACAAATGGCGTGTGCGCAAGCCGAGTCAATGAGCCTGGTTATTGATCGATGTTATGTATTGATCAGTTAAAGTTTCCGTAGTGTTGAGAATGTGGATGCGCAAGTAGCCTTCTGTCTTTCACTACAAAATCAACTCTGTCGACATTTAACGCGTAAAAGTTGACCGGATTTTGTGCCACCCAAAGGATGGTTTCGTCAACGAGGTATATGGTCGGTGGGAATAATGCGCCCTTATGTTTATCAAGAAAGGACGTACAGCAACCTGTACGTGCAGTGGGGCGTTCAATCGTTAGGAAGCATACGCCCACATGAAACATTCCCTTCAAATACCACCGCTTCCCGCATGACTTGCGTAATAGCGAGGGCAGCGCGCATTCGATATCCCAACCCAGTTTACCAGCATATACACGACTTGTGTCCCGATCGACATGACAACTGCTCCAGATGGTGTGTGGGAAGGTAGACCAACCAAGAGAGCTTCCTGAGCAGGCCTAAGCCACAGGGCCAGAGAGCTGTTTCAGTTGTGCGAAGCTTAATGAAGGCCCACGCTTGCATATTCGCAGTATGCATGATTTTGCAGCTAAATCGTACATCACGAGATAATGACGAGAGTCATCAAGAGGCTATGTAGTTTTTCAACTTGGTGGCTAGGGCTGCCAGGTTAGTGATAGCCAACATGGGTCAACGGTATTTACGGGAAAGAAGCTAACAATGCACTTTGCAGTCCTGGCGTGACAGAAACCACACACCATTTTACGAGAATAGCCCAGCCCTAAAGTAATAAGGTTACCGGCGCATGCGGCGTGAATTGCTCAGGCACGCTGACGCATAGCGCAAGAACCCAACTAGGCGACATTTGCATAGGCGAAGTTAATCCGCGGTGGTCAGACTCTGGTGCTTCCCGCTATGTTGCGTTATTCCGACGTTTGTCGAAACTCCGGAATTACTTCGGGCTGCATGATGTTGGTGGAGTGCATAACAAGGTTAGGCCCTGCACAGTGATGGTCGTTGAGCGCTTCAAGACAGGCGCAAGTTGGTCTTGGCAAGGAGGATGCCGGCAGCCAACCGACTTGCGAAATATAAAAACCGGCAAACTACTACAGCAAAGATACGTACTTCGGCAGTCCGTACAGCGTTAAGCGCAAAGTGTATATAGAGAGAACCTACCGCCTATCTCGGAATAACTAGGCAGAACCGCTGCGGTTGAAGTAAGCACGCACCGAGAAGTACTCGGCAACGCTCAAGGCGGCAACACCAACTGCGACACCGGTAGCCAAGAGCCAGGTGAACTTGCCCTGCTTTTGCTGCTGAGCAAGGTATGCAGTAGCGGCAGAAGCAGTCAGCGCGGTGAAAACCACAGTGGTGCTAACAGCAGGGTCCCGCAGTTCCTCGACAATGTTCTCCGACGCCTCACGGAAGTGCTTGCGAGCAACGGCCGCCTCCTTCGCAGCAAGATCGGAGAACTCGCGGGCATCCTTGCTCACCTCTTTGGAGAGCGACTCGGCTCCGTTCTTGAGCTTTTCGGCAGCAGCCTCGAGCTGTTCCTCGGCCTTGTCGAGAACGGTCTTCTCCTCGCCTGTCACCTTGTCGACGACCTTCTTGGCCGCCTTCGCGGTGTTGTCCACGTCGCTTTTGGCGCGGCTTCCAGCGTTCTTCGCACTCTTGTCGGCGTCCTTGGCCAGGTTGTTGACAGTCTCGTCAACCTTCTTTCCTTCCTTCTCAAAAGTGCTCATTGTTAGAGTAAGGTAAATGCGATAATCACTTGGTCTGACTCAGCCAGACTACTCCGGTCACCGATGCAACTGTCGCGAGAGACTCTGGGTGGTTCCCAGCAGCCAGCACATACGACCGGAAAGTTCCGACGGCTCGTACGACGGCTCAGTGTACCGAGAGGCAAACTTTCGCGGGACGCCAAGCGGACCAGCGCCATGCCATGCGGGTGCTAGGCCAAGATGCGACCGTGCAGTAACAATCACCCAGCATAGGCACTGTGACTTTAGGCAGAGTCCTAACAAGTTCGACTGCCGGAGCCACATTGCAGGGTCATGCAGAAAGCACAAGGGGATCGTTCGCGATGTAGGGCTTGATGCTGACAAGCCCTACAGCAGTCACTCCCAGCGTGAAGAGACTCAGACTCGCCTCAGCGTTGGTTCAACGACAAACACAATGAGTGACAACCAGCGTTCTAGAGGATTTGGCGGTCGTGGCGGCCGCGGACGCGGCCGTGGCGGTCGTGGTGGTGCCCGTGGAGGCCGTCGCGAGGAGAAGGGCTGGGAGCCTGTCACCAAGCTTGGCCGTCTCGTAAAGGCCGGCAAGATTACTTCCATGGAGGAGATCTACGCCCACTCTCTTCCCGTCAAGGAGTACCAGATCATCGACCAGTTCTTTCCCGCCCTCAAGGACGAGGTCATGAAGATCAAGCCTGTCCAGAAGCAGACCCGTGCCGGTCAGCGCACCCGTTTCCGTGCTGTCGTCGTCGTCGGTGACGGCAACGGCCACGTCGGTCTCGGTGTCAAGACCTCCAAGGAGGTTGCCAGCGCCATCCGTGCTGCCATCGTCATTGCCAAGCTTTCCATCATCCCCATCCGTCGTGGCTACTGGGGTTCTAAGATCGGCAAGCCCCACTCCCTTGCATCTAAAGTTACCGGCAAGTGTGGTTCCGTCACTGTCCGCCTTATTCCCGCTCCCCGCGGTAAGGGCCTCATTGCCTCCCCCGCCGTCAAGAAGCTGCTTCAGTTTGCCGGTGTCGAGGATGCTTACACCCAGTCCACTGGTACCACCCGTACCATCGAGAACACTCTCAAGGCCACCTTCACTGCCATTGGCAACACATACGGTTTCCTCACTCCTAACTTGTGGGCTGTGAACGACCTCAACGCCTCTCCTCTCGATGTCTACTACACCACCGCGACCTCTAGCCGCTACTAGAAAAGTTAATATTTAGGTAGCATAAGAATTGGTTTTGCCAAGATCCGCGTGGCAGTTGCGCACATGCCGCACATCCCCGCTGTCCAAGCAAATGCTCGGGTTTTGTAATCACCTACCAATTTCCACTTATGCCCGGGAAAGACGAGGCAGCCAAAGCGCCCAAGAAGTCGGTAGCCGCGACTGAGTATGAAAAGAAGAAACAGACGTTCATAGTGCGTGCTATCTGGACTTTTGTCATGATTGCCGGTATGCTGGGCATTATGCTTGCGGGCCACGTTCCTATCATCCTGCTGGTCCTCGTGCTAGAGATTGCCGCCTACAGGGAGGTGATAACCATGATAACCACCAACAAGGGGCCCCAGAGGATTCCCTACGGGCGTGCCATTAGCTGGTACTTCCTCATCACGACTATCTTCTACCTCGAAGGCGATGCCCTTTTCAAGTTCTTCCACAATGTGGGCATCGCTGACCGCCTAATCAATGTTATGGCCGGGTACCACCGAATTCTCTCCTACAATCTCTACATCACGGGATTCATCTTCTTTGTCTGTACATTGCGCCTGGGACACTACCGCGAGCAGTATAGCCAGCTCTGCGCGGCCCACATGGCGCTGCTTCTCGTCGTTGTGCAGGGACACTTTGTTGCGGAAAACGTTCTATTTGGTCTTTTCTGGTTCTTTGTGCCCGCCGTGCTTGTTATAGTCAACGACATTGCTGCGTACCTTTGCGGAATAACTATGGGCCATACCCCACTCATCAAGATCTCGCCGAAAAAGACAGTAGAGGGCTTTGTGGGTGCGTGGATTTGCACTATTATTGCGGGTCTCGTTCTCACCAAAGTTGGCAGCAACTGGGACTACATGACTTGTCCCATGGAAGCGCTGGGAGTCACGGCGTTTTCGGACTACACTTGCGCACGTCAGCCCGTGTTCGTCCCGCGCGAGTGGCAGATTCCAGGCATTGCCCGACTTATTCTCCAGCGAGACACGGTCGTGTTTGCTCCGGTCTACATCCACGTGATGGGACTTGCGACTTTTGCGTCGCTCGTCGCCCCATTTGGCGGCTTTTTCGCGTCTGGACTCAAGCGCGCTTTCAAAGTCAAGGACTTTGGTGACACTATTCCTGGCCACGGCGGTGTCACCGACCGGTTCGACTGTCAGTTTGTCATGGGCTTCTTCTCTTACCTCTACTACAGCACCTTTGTGCTCCAGGGCGGCGTTCCCTCGGACTATGCCAGCGTTCTGCACGCTGTCACTCGTCTGCCACAGCTCGAGCAAGCACAGCTATTGGAAGCGTTAGCCAAGCTGTCACGGCCCGCTCTCTGAGCTGACGCCTCAGATGCAATTGTTATGAAAGACCCTCTCTGAGCTGATGTCTCAGAATGCAGTGTTATAAAAATACAGCCGATGCGAAAGCTAAGCTGTCAAGGTCAGCTGTCTGAGTTGACATTCGAGGATGCAGTATTTGTTATAAAATTACTGTCGCTTGACTCTAGCAGAGCTGCCCGCTAGTGGCTACAACATTGTGGACACTGTTGCCACAATGTGTTTTGTTGTTAATTATTTTGGTTTCTTGTAAAAGTACTGTTTGTGACTTTTACGACACGCTCGCAGTCCTCGGTTGCCCTTTGATTGTTCCACGAGCTGTCGACGGTCGACGTCATCGTCCTTCTCAGCAATGTAATAGTATTCAGATGGGAGGGGGTGACCCATGGCATCCTTGCCGTTACGGTGAATCACACCCATTGAGGGCGTTTGTTCCAGTATTAGTTCAATGTCTTTCTGAGAAATGGACTCGAGTAGCTGGCTGGAGCTGATAATAGCGGTAAGGGGTACAGACGTGAGACGCGAGAAAGCCACAAAGTTTGTAACTAAGCGGCGGATCTCGTCATAAGTTTCCTCGGTTATTGGCCGCGCGAGCGTATCTTTTTTGCTCTTTTTAGTCTTGGGCTTATTCTTTTGTTCCAACTCACGCTTGGGAGGAGCTGGCCCCTTTTTGCAAGAAGATCCACCGTGACGCTCCTGCAGTTGTTCTTCCCCGTCTACTGGATTGACAGCCTCACTGGCTTGACTCAAATCCTTGGGGATGATGCTTTGGGAGGTATCGCTAGCTGCCGAAGTTTTCTCTTGAGAGGACTTAGTGCTCCAAGGCTCTCGATCGCTAGGCACCTCGTTGGAAACCAATTGAGATTCAGCAATCTGTTCATTTTTATTGCTGCAAGTCTCCTTGCTCGGTAAATTGGCAGCTTGCTGAGAAGATAACCCGTCCACGTAGCTGTCCTTACGCGTTCCTTGGCACGCGTCTGGAAGGTTCGCCTTCTCTGCGACTGTCTCCTCCGTCAGCTCAGCCATAGTCGCAACCTCTTGCTCTGTGTTGCGCAAGCATGGTGACGTGGCTACGCCGACTGCTGTGTGCTGCCCCATTCCCTTCATTTGGACTTCGCCCAGATATCCAGCCTCGCGGCTCTCAGGCTTGCAGTACATGTGATCTAGACCAATTGCCTGTGTTGGGTTAGCCTGACCGATGGTACCCGCCTTCCCCTGTACCGAACTAGACAAGTCTTGCTCGTCGTCGCTCCAGTCTGATACTGTGGCCTCGGAGTTTAGAAGGGGAGCTTCCTGAAATTCAATCAACGCCCGATCGCCATGCACATCGAGTGATATTCCGTCAACTTTCTCGATATAAATAGTCTGGTTTTTTACCACTGTGTATTCCGTATATTCACGTTTGGTGTCCGACCAGGTAGGCACGAAGACGGAGAGGCCGTTCCACCCCAAACATTCTACCACGATCAGCTCACCATCCTGGCACCACACTCTAGCGTGGGCACGCGATACCAGCTTGTTTGTGGCGCTAAGAGCGAAGTCACAGGATTGCGATGATCTTCCTACAGTGACGGGCTCTCCCGTGCTTGGCACCTTGATTATAGCGACTGAGCCTAGAGGCGTGCGCGCTTTTCGCTTCTCTGGCAGGCTCTTATTTTCGGGTGAGGGAATAGTCTCAGGCGATAACTCACGCGCTTGCTTCGTGTCTCTCAACGGCGACGAAGGGTCTGCGCTCGACGTAGGCAGCGGCGACGGATAGAAAGTGGCTGGTTGGCTGGCCTCGATGCCATCCTGATAGATGGTGAACTTTTTCGAGTGTTGCGAGTCTTTGACTTTGCGCTCGCCCAACTTGGCGTCTAGCGGGCTGAATCCAGGCAAGAGCCCAGGAGCAAGGATCTCCCTGAGCGGGGACGACGGCGGGCACTGGATGCTTCCAAGGCTCATGGCGCCTGTTCGGTTAGAGAAAGTCTCCTGAGAAGTCGAGTGTCAGAAGATTACTCGCGTCGCGACCTTGGGACAACGTTTCTCAGGATACGCAATATGCGGAATGTATGCAGGAAGTTGAGCTATGCATGAAGACTAGCGTAACGTTCTGACGGGAACAGGGGACCGGATGCTCCACTTGAATACTCACCATCTATATTCGCGTCCTTAAATGACATCGATCACATAATTTTGCGCAATGGTTGACAGAGTGCCTCCAAAATTCGTTGGCTGTGCAACGACGCAATCGCGTCACCTGTAAAGAGACGGCGCGACGCGACGCGACAACGTTCAAGTTCGGCCCCCTAGTATCATTTGAAAGATCTACGCCATGCTAAACCTATCTGTAATGTTCAATTCGTCTTTTTGTGGTCCTATTTTAGACGCAGCCACGTAGAATCTTGGGCATGACGTCATATTCTGCACGAAAGAGAGCTCGGGTTTTCAACAACGTGGACTGCTGGTCGCGAGAAAATATTTAGAGTCGGACCTATTAGCACCATGTTCACCAGAGGGTTAATGGCTGTTCAACTCGCGGAACTTTAGTTGCTATTTGGGTGCATAAGTTTCGGTCCCACCTCCACATTCGGTGGGAACTGTAATTTAACTGCATAACCACACCCAGCTCGTGCATGTGGAGCACATAAAGCAGGTGTACAAAAAGTAGAGAAAAAGTGCTCATAGCTCGCATGCTGGGTAGTCCTGCGGAAGTTATAAAAACCTATTATTCAATTTGCGCTTTTTCCATTCGCATGGCATTTTAGACTAGCCGTTCCAAATGGCCCAAGCGGAACGGCCACGTCAACGGTTCCCCAGTACACTGGCTGTTGCGACATTAACCGGCAACCCAACGAGAGAAAAAGGCTTCTATAGACTCAATTGACCTATGTCAAGACAAGACGCTTGGGTTATTTGTACATGATATTGGACAAAAGCCACTTACGTGAGTGCCAATCCCAGAGATCCCAAAACAGTAGCAACATCGGATCTTAGTGGTACATCCACCGTAACGTGCCTTAATTGACAAAACGGGGACTAGATGGAGCAATCATGCTGCATCCAGGCTTGAAGAGAGTGCTGACAATCTATCTCCCTCGCCCATCATATGGTACCGCAGCTTGTGTGTACTTTTGGTAACCCAGAGCCGCCTGAGAGAGCACAGTACTTCTAAAACTCGGCTTGTAAATGCCCGTCCAACCTATACAGTAGTAGCCTTGTTGATGTTCCCCACAATATAGGGCTTACTAGGGCTTTTCACTGTCACATTACATAACGGGCAGTCTGGGAAAGGCGACTCGCAAAACCACAGTCGCCGGTTAACAACACATTAAAATGAGCAAAGGTACGCCATCTATGGGCAAGCGCCACACCAAGACCCATGGGTCCGTCTGCAGACGTTGCAACAGCCATAGCTGGCACTTCCAGAAGCAGCGTTGCAGCTCGTGCGGTTACCCCTCTGCTAAAATCCGCTCTTATAACTGGGCCCTCAAGGCCAGCCGCCGCCGCACTACTGGTACCGGCCGCATGCGCTACCTGAAGACTGTCGACCGTCGCTTCAAGAACGGTTTCCAGAGCGGTTCTGCTAAGCCTAAGGCTGCTTCTGCTTAAATATTGTAATGGTATTCGGAAGTCATTCAGTTTGCCGAATATGTTGGCTCGAAATGAGTAGATCAGCTGTATCGTAGTGCATAAAATTATCTCATACCGGTGTAGCTCAATGCTGTGCTTTTGTCGCACATGGATTTTCTCGGCGAACACAGAACCAAATACGGCGGGGTTCAGACGGGCATTGAGACACTGGGATTCGCACCAGGACCTGTAAACAAGAACCGAGTTCTGGTAGTGTGCACTAGTACTAGTAGTAGCATCTCGACCTACGAAGATATTCGAACAAGGTTCATACCGGGCCCTGGCCACGGAAATGAATTTCCAAGCTAAATTAGATTTGCAACTTTTAATATGTCTTAATTTATGCCAGTCTACTCCTCAATAACAATAGTCTCGAGGCCCTTGGGGTTGGCAACGTTGACTGCCTGCACGTAAGAGAAGAGCTTCTCCTTGGCATCCTCCTCGTCGTTGCGCTTCCGGGAAATGCGAACACGAATGCGGGTGGGAGTGCCACGGACACCACGAGCCCAGAGGGCCTTGTTAAGGAGCGGATCCAGACGAACATCACTGGTGCCCATTTCCTTCTTTGTGAACTCGCGCACGGCCTTGACAGCCTTGGGTGCCTTCTTCTTGAACTGCACACCAAAGACCCGCTTTTTGAGGTGGATGGTGTACTCGCGAGTGACAACGTCGCTGATAGCGCTGCGCTGCTTGCCGGCCATTATGTTTAGTCTCCCAGTTGTCGCGAAGAGTGGACCTAGAGTGAGTCGGGGGGATCGCGGCCCCAAGCCCTAACTCAGCATCGATTACCCAATCACTGAGTAAGTATAAAAGCTGCGGCGACGAGTAGTCTCCGGTCTTTTCTGTGTCGCGTCAGTGATGCTATTTCACAGCTTTACACAAGGGTGCTAGTGCTAGAAATATAATTTTTACAACTATCTGGCCTCAATACGTAGGCGTACAGTGCGCTAAAATGTAAATTTGCGACCGCGTGGCGCAATGGTAGCGCATTGTCTTCCGGCGGCAAAGGTTGCGGGTTCGAGTCCCGCCGTGGTCTTTTTTACAAAATTCGTGGAAGAGTTCACGTTCAAGTGTTGCCCGGATTTTTTTTTGATGCCGCATCTATACTTTCTCTGTACTGGCAGAGTTCTCAGCCAAGTCCAACGTGATCGATGTGTCATCATTCCCAATTGGGAAACTGGTAAACATTGATCTATTTATGTCTGCTTAGACAGTATCGCATTCACACACCTTACACGTCCATGGAGGTTGCGCAAAGCTTTGCGAATAATTTTTGGGGAGCGGATGATGTCGGATACAACACGCTGATACAGCGCATGCACGATGCCAAGTTAACTTGCGAGGAAATCCTGCATTTCTACAGAGAGCGTCAGTCTATCGAAGCAGACTATGCCAGAAGAATGTCGGCGCTAGCAAAGAAAGGTCTTGGATCCCGTGAAACTGGCTCACTGAAACATAGTCTTGATGTCATTAGGACTACCACAGAAGCAATGGCGCGCTCGCATGAAACAACATCGAGACAGCTAGGTGAGCAATTGGCCGGACCACTCGAAGCATTTGCTAGTTCGATGCGCGAGCGGCGCAAGACATCTGAGGATACAATGCTCAAAATTACCAAAGCCAAGACCTCTCAAAACTCGGCAGCCGACAAGGCCCGACAGAGGTATGAGAGCGAGTGCAACAAAGTCTCAGGTTACAAGGCGCAGCAGAATTTGCTGGTCGGTCGTGAGCTGGACAAAAATAACGTCAAACTTGACAAGAGCAGATTCACCGCCGAGGCCATGGAGCGTGAATACCAATCAGCGCTTCGGGTTCTTTCGGAAACAATCGAAAACTGGAATCAACAGTGGAAGGTTGCATGCGACAGGTTCCAGGACCTTGAGGAAGAAAGAATCAGCTTTCTGAAGTCCAATCTATGGGCCTACGCAAACTGTGTATCGACGGTATGTGTCGCGGATGACGAGGGATGTGAGAATGTCAGGATGGCCCTTGAAAGCTGCGAAACACACAAAGATATCGACAAGTTTGTTGAGTCACAGGGAACCGGTTCTAAAATAATCGACCCACCTGCATTTACAAACTACCTCGGAGGGTTTTCGCGTGACAGCCCTCAGGCTGGGTACAAACTCGCTAACTACGCTCGCACTGGTGAAGACGAACCAGCTGTTGATGAACAGGATACGTGCTTTGGGTCTAAGGTGTCACACGGTGGTAATAGTCTTACAGATCCAAGGTTGAGCGTGGAATCAAACAGTGCGCTTCACCTGCACCCTGATGATCACTACGGAAGCAGCGGGTCGCCTTATCACAACTCTACTTCGCCCAGCAGCTCTGTGTACTCTAACAACACAAGCATATCCGCCAACTCTCTCTACAGAGACTCCGAGAAGCAGTTTGGATCTCAATTCTCAGACTCGCAGAGTCCCTTTCCTACAAAAAAAGTAGAGAAACGGCGATCGTGGGCGACACCCTTCAAACGTCAGAGTAGTCCGGATCTGTCCAAAGTCTGGAAACCCCATTCTGAGGAGGGAGCTCCTGTTGGTAGAGCTCCCCACCAAACAGAGCAGGAACAGCGGCACGCTGTTGAGAGAAATGAAAGCGTCCCCACAACTTCGCAAGACCCTCTCCTTGCAGCTATGGAACGTTTGAAAACTCCGCCCTTGGGCTCCGGAACCGGGACGTCTAATAATTCTAGGCCCGTGAGCATGCCTGGGCTTAGTGCAATAAAAAAGCAGGCGCACAATACGGCATCCAAGGCATCACCATATGGAAACGGGAGGACAAGTTTTATTGCGAACGAAGGCAATGAGACCCCCCAAGATGGGTCGAGATCACCCGTTCGTAGGAACGTTGGTGCAGGATTCGACAACAGGTCCGCACCTATTGAGCATCGGAGAGACACGCAAACCCAGGACTATAACACCGATAATTCAGCGTATAAAAGGCAAGCCGCCTCAAGACCCCGGTCGAAGTCGTTCGTGGACTTGCAGGCCCAGCGGTCAAAGCATGACCTCCCCACCCGTACTAGTGACAATCGGCCCGTAATTAGGTATGCGCGGGCACAGTATGACTACCGTGCTGCGATACCAGAGGAAGTGAGCTTCAGAAAAGGGGATATCCTTTTGATTGTAACAATGCAGCAGGATGGCTGGTGGGACGCTGAAGTGCTCGGAAAGAGACGGTTTGGACTCGCACCCAGTAACTTTTTGGGCAGCATTTAGCTTTTTTTTTTTAGAATAGCCGACAGTAGTATTTATATCAAATATTTTTTCCCCAAAAAAAAGAAAAAATTGAAATCAAAGGCTTCAAAAAAGGGCCCAACCGGGAATTGAACCCGGGACCTCTCGCACCCTAAGCGAGAATTATACCACTAAACCATCGGGCCGCTTCCTGAACGTGTGAGAGAACCGCTCATGTAACCTCATACACCCATATCAATATTGAACGGCACAATGATCAGCATCAACTTAACTATATAAGGAACCTATAACCTGATCTAGAGCCAGGGCCACCAGGTACAATCTCTATCGTAGATCTAACGACACTGATCGTTAATCAATAGTAACACCTTTCCTGAATCGTATCCGCCGTTACGTCGGCTAGAGACAGACGTCACCAGGAACGTGACGAACAGAGGGATCAGTCGTTTGACGAGACCAAGAGCGACACTTCCCTCACAGAACGCAAGAAAAACACGGGAGTAATATAATAAAGTACATCGGCGTGGAATACAGATTGGTTGAAATTATAGCAACTCGAAGGGAAGTCGGAATTATAGCAACTCGAAGCGAATTGGGTCGAAACATGAGACCACCTCTCACTATTCTCATTATTCTAATTCAGCAATAGCCTCACAAGAGATTATAGCCAAAGAAAGGTTTAATCCGGTTCAGTGCCATCGGAGCATCGATATAGCTGGTGAGTGATCAGAGCCACAGATGATCACTACATTGTTTCACTAGTAACCGTGAAGTGTAGGCACAGTATTGTTACTGGAGTATCATGGTATGTGCACTGTAGTTCTTCGCCTCTGTTGGCGGTGAAACTCCGTCACTGAGGGATTAGTATACATCGGTACTGATTACTGACAACGGTATTGATTACTGACATCGAACTCAGAGCTCGGCGCAACCGGAAAAAATACACAGGGATATTGAATTATCCCTTTCCACAGTGCTGGCCTATTTGTGTCCTGAGGACGCATCAGACGCATGAAAAGTAACACCGAGCCACATGACACTGCCCATGATTAGGAACCAGCCCGTTATGGCGCATGCGCTTGGACCAGCAAGGGCCATTTGCGAGGCGTTTTTAGATGAGCCTTATCCCACATAAGTGGCAGACGAAAATGTTGTTGCAACCAAATGTCAAACGGCACATCATAGAGACGCCGGTTCCGTAGAATTTCCGTTTCGTTAGGTGATTGCGGTGTCGGGATTGCACCAACCCTTGCCCCTGCATCAGACTCGCATGTGCGATAAGAATACATTTTTTTTCCCGACCTGCTAGACAGTCTCAGATTATGAGCTGGCAATCTTTCTCTAGTGCGGAAACACTTTGTCCCACACTAAGTGAGCAGTCTAGTCGATCCATACGCTCAGCACCAACACTATACGAGCGGCCACGCGCTCAGCACTTCGGTTACACGGTGGATAAGCCCACGGCATATATTAACTGCGGTATCGGATTTTGCATACTTGGGTGAGCGTGCCAGCGTGGCAGCATAATATTGATGGACTATTGCTGGAATGTTTGCTGTTCTTGCGCTCCGAGTCCTGGTCGGCGTTTCACACAGATCTAGTCGGTCTCTGACCTGTGCGGTACCTATAGAATAAAGCCGCTATGTTATGGGGATACGTACTAGTGTACATACGAATTAATTAAATAATGATTTTATAGAGGAAATGCTTTGCGTGACGTTTGACTTGTCAAGCAGAGAAGCCAAAAGTGAAAGGGACCTTTTCGCGAGAGACCTCAGACCAGGTATGCTTGGTCACTTGGTTGGAAAAGTCAGGGCGCTTGTCTCCTAGTAGGGATAAAAACCGTTCGTACACGTTCTCACAGTTAGCGAAACCCGAGACCTGGTCTGGCTTGGTGCGCAGAAAGTTCAAAACCGTTTTCAGCTGGGGGTTTGTGACAAAATTGCCTGTTAAGGCCACACATTCTTCAAGATTCACCACGGCATGCCACCAACCTGACGGGACATACATGACCTCGCCAGGGCCAGTGACTGCGTGATGAAAGCCGCGAACTTTAACAGCGGCTCGGTAAAGGCCGCTCGAAAACCATTCAGCAAGTGAAACGGGGGCAGTGACCTCACTTTGCTCGTGGTCTGTCCATACACCTGGCGGAGGCTCATCCGCAGGGAACATGATCCAGTATTTACGGCCGGAAATGACAGAGTTCCAGGCAGACGTGGCATTGGGATCTTTGTGGAATGTCGATCCACTCCGGGCTGGTCCAATTATTAGCCACTGGTGATCAGGTCGGTCATCTCCAAACAATGTGAAAAAGTCGCGGTCCTTGCCAAACACGTGGGGCAATGGCACGTCGAAGTTAAGCTTTGAGTGGGCCCTGGATTTGCAATCAAATAGATAAAGCGGCGTCTCGTCGCAATTTTTACGCATATAGTCGTTGTAGACTTTTAAGGGCCAGTCCATGAACTCCTGGCGGAAGACCTCGTTGCCGAATTGCTCAATCAAATCATCCACTTTCCAGCGCGCAATGGGCTTCTTGAGTTTTGTGACAAACGGACGTTTCCACAGCTTCTCATCAAACAGCTCGACTGTGACATCGTCCTCAGAGTACTCGGGGATCAAAGCGGATACAGGTCCCGCGACAGGGTCCACTAGAGAGCTGTAGTCTACTTGTGACAATTCGTAGGGGCGGTGAAGGAAGTCAGAGTAAACAGCCCCCTCGGCGTCAATATCTGCTTCCGAGTCTATTTGGAGGGCGCTTTTTCGCCAGCTGCCGCGCCAAGTAAACTCTTCAACAGGTTTTGCTTCGTCGTGGACTATTTGTTTCCAGAGCTCGTCAAACCAGCTGTATGCGTATAAAGCTTTACATGTGTGGCCGACAGCCAGGAGATCCTTTCTTGGTAGCTCCTGGAGAACATACATCAGGAGCTCGTCGTTCAAGAGCCCGAGGGCGCCCATGTGTTCTACCCTGTGCGCACCCACATCCACCACGTCAAGCAACGCATTTCCCGTGGGCTTTACGCCCAGCGGGTGCCGGAAGATGTCCTGCCGCCACTTTTTGGCTTCGTGTGCCATTTTTGGGCGCTAAGCTTACGAGTTTGCTGAAGTGACAGTTTTGACCCGACAGAGAGCACAGATGGGACAAGCCTTTGTCGCTGGCAATTTGTGGGTTCCCTAACTACACAATATATACAGATTTAAACGAGGCGGTGAAGTTGCAGTCATTGTCTTCACTTCTCGTATGGTCGTCTGTGCAACAGAGAAAGATTGCGTTTCCGAGGCTGCTTCTCTTTCACAACAAGCGTGCGAGGGCGACCAAGCACGTAGGATTCCGTGTCTGCCAGCTTGCGTTGATATTCCGTGGGGCGTGTGAGTCTTTTCGGATAATTGAACTCTTTGTCCGCATCTGTGAGCTCAGAGTCATTGTAGTAGCGTTCTGGGTCCTGGTCGGCCTCCTGGCTCTGCTTGTCGCGGGTCTTCCACATTTTTTGGATCTCGCGCACACAGTTCATGCAAAGGGTGTGTGCACGCTTGTAATGGCCGCAGGAAGGGCACCTGTTCAAATTTCGCAGCGGCTTGACCTGATTATTACCAGCAAGCTGTCTTTGCCGCTTCTTCTGGTGTGACGTTCTCTTCTTCGGCGCTGCCTCAAGCACTGACGTATCACCGGCTTCGGGTGACCAAGGCCACCGAATGCTGATGCCGGGGATGCCTGTAAAGCCTCCACCGACCGCACCTATATCGCCCAATAGTTTGCCCACCGGCCGCAAAAGCGCCTCACCCAGAAAAGAGCCTCCTGCCAGAGGACGGGCCAGCGACATTTGGATGTGAAGTGAAAGACTTTCGAATTGTTGGTTTGGTAATCAGGCCCCTGGCAACGAAGAAGGGCGCGCTTTGTATAACTGCTTAATTACTAGGATTTTAGGAGAAAATGTACTCTGGGTTGCTAAAAAACCGCAAAAAAAACACACACACACACACACGGAATAGAAAAACAAGGTCGTACCCGGGTTCGAACCGGGGTCACAAGGATCAAAACCTTGGATGCTTACCACTACACCATACGACCGTTAGACTGCAAAATGGAGGCTTCATTACATGTCAGCTAGAGCGGGTGACCCAACAAAATTCTTGTTGCGTGAAGCTCTACGGTGGCAAAGTTTGCCGGCTTTTAGTTCTATCGAAACTAGGTTCAGCGGTGGTAGCATGTATGGTTTCGTAATGTATTATTGGGGCATCAAGGGACCGTTCACTTCACACGGACGTGAGCTCAATCTTGGCATTGTAGTTTGGTTGGTGGACTCAGGTGAAATTTGCGGCGCTGATGTTGTACCCGCTAGCGCAGCACGGGGAACTGGAGATATCATGGATCCCTTGTTTTGCTGAATATGGCTGCCTAACGGAAATCTGGTAGAATGGCGAAAAAGATATATGGTTGCATCGTACAATCATCTTGTGCATCGGTGTGTTGGGGCATGATTGTCACTGGCTTTATCTATCCAAAACTGTTCCCAATGGCCCAATGGCAAGGCGTTCGCCTACGATTTGGTCACAGCGAAAGATTCCAGGTTCGACCCCTGGTTGGGAAGTTCTTTTTTTCTCGCCCGTTTCAAGTTCAGGTGCGCGGGGGTTGGTGAGCTGTGTCTCGGCATTCGCGATCAGGTCTTGCTCCCACTTGAGTCGCCTAACCTGCCAGGTTCCAAGTGCAAACGTTATAATCGCCCCTTTCAAAAAAGTACTGGTTACCACCAAGTAATTACATCAACGTAGTTCATACTCTAGTATTTTTGTTGCTCGTACCGGAGCGAATACATACCAAGCGCCTTCATGGGGAAATAAAATTTGTAGTTCGGATATTCGATTGCGCACGAATGGTTGAACACGCCTTCAACGTGGTTCCAGTCATAGCTGCCGTCTGGCCTTTGTTTTGAAATAAGAAAATCGATGCCCCGTTTGACAACGTCTTGCTCCGGATAGCGCGCCAGGATGAGCGTAATAACCGCCCACGCGGTCTGGACGACCTGGGAGCTAACATGGCGAACGTAGCTGAAGAGCTCGCAGGATCTAAAGTCCTCAGCCCACCCACCGTCAGCTTCTTGTCTTCTGACGACAAAGTTGCATGCGCGGCGGACAACCTCGCTGTTTTCATAGCTGTAGCCTTGAGTTGACAGCGCTTCCACGGCAAACATTCCAGCGTACGTGAAACAAACGCCCCATGATCCATACCACGAGCCGTCTGGTCTCTGGTGGGTAATGATATAGTCCACGGCGCTTTTGATCGTCTCGGCTATGTCCTCTTTTCGATAGTCATAGTACAGAGAGAAATAATGAAGGCCAAGGATGGACGAGTCAGTACATTCAACGTACGGATACTCGATCATGATGTTACCAAAGACTTCGGCAGGGTTGAGCCTTTCAAGATAAGCTGGCCCGCGCGTTCTCTCATAAGAAGAAAAAGAACCACGGTTGGCTGAATCCCAGTTTTGAATGTTCAAGAGTACGTCGATACCCTCACAGAGTTGTTCTTTTGTGATCTCAGTTTTAAGAAACTCGAGCCCCGGCACGTTTTGCACCATGATGATGGCCTTGATCGCTTCAGCCGTGCAGTCACTGACAGTGAATCCTTGCAGTTTGGTGCTAAAGGGCCATCCACCCTTCCGTCTATCTCTGTAGCTACCCTCTTCACAATCCTCGGTGAACTGAGACCGGAGAAGAAAGCGGTAGCCTTTGATTAGGGAGTCATGGAACTCCTTGCGGTTGGCCAACCCGGTCATCACGCAGTACTGCAAAGCGAACGCCACGTCCCACACTTGGACGCCGTTGGTGCCGCACATGAAAAGACCCTCCGGGGTCATGTATAAAAAGTCGGGCCATTTGCGCAAAAACATTTGGAACTCTTCCGAGTCTTTGCCCTTCTCCAGGTAGATCACAAGCGCGTTGAGAACATTGGAGATCGGTGCAATTGCAAGCCATTCCGTGTTCCTGAGGTCTTTCATAACCAGGTCTGTGACAACTTTGTTGCACTTGTTCTTGAGGACATCAGGGCGAACATACTTTTCATACAGCGTCAGCGCGGAGTTGGCAAAGTTGAGCAAAGTAGAGTGGGGGTAATACAGATCTATGCCGGACACTGTATTTCGGTGCTTTGAGAAATCGATCTGGTCATAAGGCTTGGTGTAGACCTCTGAGCGGATTTGCTCCAGCAGGGGATCCAGCGGCTTGGCCACGCGATTCATCCCAAGGTAACTCATGGGCAGGTAGATTGCTCGGGTGTGGACCCACCAACGACCAGGATGGAATGGCATAGCATAGGGCATCAGCCAGAACTCGGGAGGGGAGGGGTTGACGCCATCCCAAGAGTACAGGTTCAGGAGTGCCAAGTACACTTTCCCCCACATTGGGTTGCCGATCGCACCACCCATGCTCAAGAGGGTGTGCCGCGCTTTTACCATCGCAGGGTGAGCCGCAGACAGGCCCAAAATCCGCAGGATCACATAGTTTATGCTGGTGCCAAACACTGTAGACTTGTCGTACGAGTGCAGACCCCAGCCACCATCAACCGGATTGGCTCGATTGATAAGATATCGGGTGATTTCGATCCTTTCCTCCGGAAAAAAGGGTACCTTGCAAAAGTATTTGACAACGACGTAACCTATCAGCATGAACATGGGGCCGCCATACTGACAAGGAAAGATGCCGCTCTCGTCTTGGAGATGCGCCAAGAACCTATAGGCGTTTGTGGCAGCGTCGCCGGCATTTTTCACGGGAGGCTGCTTTGGTGGCTGAAAACCATTGTCCAGCTGGTAACGCGTAAAGTTCGTGGGCTCGATGGCCGTGGCGTCCTCGCGCAGATAAACCCAGTTTTGCTTACCATACTGGTCTGTGACCAGTCTCCATTTAGTGTGGTCTGTTTTCGGCAGACCGTACTTGTCTGAAGGGTACATTGGCGAGCTGTTGTCGAATCTCCAGAGTTTACGTAAATCGACATAATTCCCCACAGATGGCAGGCAGAGCAGCTAGAAAAGTGTCAAATAGTGAAATAACAAGGCTATAGTTCATGCAGATGGACGCAGGGCAGCGAGCTGCTGAGCGTCCTGGTTTTACGTCAGGGCAGTGTACTGTCGAGCAGATTTTCAATAAAGTAAGGTTTTTTGGTTCTTCAGAGGTGCGACCAGTTCCGGTGGTAGCAGCTCAATCTGATTATATACTCGGTGTTTCAGGAGCGCTTAGGTTTAGGCCTGTGCGCTCTGCTGAGTGGGAAGCATGTTGTAGCGCTTTTTAAGGGTGACGCGCTGGCGAGAGTACTTGTCGTCCGGAGAGAACCGAGCCGGGTGGGCCGACTTCGTGATCTCGCCGCTAGAGGTCTCTTTGGCAAGCGTGTAGAGGCGCTTGCCGTTGTCGTCGACGGTGTACATCAGGTGCATGGCGAGTGATAGGGCCAGGCAGTTCCTCGGACTTTTTTGTCGCTCTGTGCCCTTACCCTGAGATGCGATAATCAGGCACGTGACAATCCCCGGATCGAGGCAGTGTGCTCTAAGAACTGAGCTCAGACCGCAGCATGTCACACTTGCAGTCTGGCACAGCCTCGTGCTTTTCACAGATGAGACCCTCACTGTATCTGTTCTCTGACTAATACCCGCATCCTCAGGGCACCTCAGATCGGGTTATGCAGGTGCTAACCGTCATGCCAGTGCCTATCAATCCAAGCGACAAAGCTCAATTCGGTCTGCACGCGCGCATATTGCGCAACATTGCGCAGCTCAAAGACAACGTGTATACAGTCAGGACGTTGCTTGCAGAAACAAACCGTGACTCGCAGGCCGTGGTGTGGCTCAGTGACTATTTTCAAGAGTATCTAGACAACGCGCAGTTTCTGCTGGACTGCGCCAGGGACCCGGCCATGCCTGAGCGCGCCGAGTCGAACCAGCGCGAGCGCTGAGCGGTTAGAAAGGCGTTACTATAGATCATACAGATAATAAATAAGCGCAGACCCTGAGTGCCACTGATCGGGCACAGGAGTGCTAGCGCTTTGCTGGAGCAAGGCAAGGATTACCATTTGCTGGAGGAAGCCAAGGAAGGGTTACCAGGGCATTGTTGGAGAAACTCGAGCCCAGTACCGGTCAGCTGGGCGCCTTCACTGATTATGCACAGGACACTTGCCCGCGCCCTTCTTGGTGTACCACTTGATGATGCACGACTCGTGGAACACACACAGACATTCTAGCCTGCCTACGTTCTGGCCAGGCAAAAAATCCTCAAAGCAGACAGTGCACTCGCCCAGTGACGTGGCCTCCTTGCTGGGCAACTTGTAGATGATCATTCGATTGCGGTGGTTCTTGTCCCTGGGCGATTGGCCGAACTGGGCCAAGCACCGGTCTATGTGAAGCTCCTGCTCTCTCTGCGGCTTGTGGACCAGCAGCTTCTCGCACACAGGACACCGGTTGAGCTCGTCCTGAACGTGGCTGACGTTCTGGACCATGAGCTCGCGCGCTTCTGCCGTAGCCGGTGCCAGGGCTTTCTGGATCATTTCCAGCTCGCTTGCACAGCTGTTACAGGTGCGGTGCGGCACCAGAGGGCTCTCGAGATATATTTGGTGGGGTGGCGACACCACAAACGTGGTGGCAAGGTACCGCACAAAGTGCTCGGAGCAGCTCCCGCACACGACGCGGCCGCACTTTCGGCAGTGGTGGCGGCGGAACATCATCGTGAAGCTTCGGTCGCAGAGCGGGCATGCTGCCACATCGGCGTCGGGCTGCCAGGTGGGAACATCGCCATTGGTGACAGCCATTGCGGATGGAGTTGATCTAGGGGTCCCGTGATCTCGCGTTCTAGTCGGGCCGCCCGTTCGGTGGCTTTCTTTATCGCTGCGGTTGCCGCTCCGGGGTGCGGCCCAGGCAAAGCGTTTGTCAGGCTGCAAAGGGACAATCGATGAATGCCTAATAACCAGAATGATCCTCTTACTAAGAATATAACTGATTTGTATAACAGATCCCAAGTCGGATTATTATAAAAATAGTCTAGAATACCAAGAATAGCTTACAGAATCACAGAAACAACAAACTGGCTGGAACCCAGTAGAGCTATTATATCCAGACCAATTGGCCAGGATAGCCCCGTTGCGGCCCAGTTGTCAGTGTCAATCTGCAGTGACCTGCTGACCAGAATAACGTCCTGCTGACTTTCCTTCAGTCTGCTGTACTGGGTTTTGATTGCTCTGTGAGCCGCTGATGTGGAGCTGGCATGATATCGAGTATATAGAGGGAAGGTACCCGTGGGCTGCAGCTGCGGCACTGGTGTGCGTCGTCGCATACCTGTTTGCAATGGTGGGAATTGCTGCGTTTGACTTTCTGTGTCCGACCTTGACTCACCTGACTTCCAAAACCGGGTTCTCCGAGGCGCTGATGGGCGTTACATTCATTGCGTTCGGCAACGCCTCGGTGGATGTTGTGGGGTCGTTCTTGGCAATCAGGGAGGGCAGTGCCACCTTGGCGATAGGCAGTGTGATCGGCGCTGCCACATTTGTGTCCGGGGTAGTCGTCGGATCGCTGGGCATCCAGGGTGCCTTCCACGTGGAACGGGCGCAGTTTCTGAGAGACAACATTTTCCTGCTGGTTGCCGTGCTTTTAACCCTGTCTGTTGTCTACGATGGTGTGATCACGGGCACTGAGAGCACTCTGATGGCTCTACTATACGTCATGTATGCAGTGGTAGTGCTCAAATCCACAACCCGCAACGAGGTGTTTACCTCAGATCCCGAGCGACAGTGTGATACCCTGAGACAGGTTGGAGAACGCCGCATGCAGGGTCTCTCACCCAGTCCGTCATCTGAGAGCGGAAACAGCGATTCCATGACTGGCTTCCCTCCGTCCCCAAATCCGGGACAGATGCGGCACTCTCTCTTCAGCGCCATAGAATTCCGAGAAAGCATGCATGACGGCAGTCTACCTCCCTCTCTTTGGGACAGCTCGCGGCGATCGTCTGCAAGTGGGCGTTCGTGTCCACCGCTCTTATCTGCAACCTCGCAAGAAGCGAGCAAGGACAATCTTGGGGACCTGACCACCTGCACCAGCACGCCGAATTTCAAGCCCCCACCGCAGCAGCTGGAGGATGCTGCGCCGAATCGAGGCAGGAACCCCAAGACGCTGCCAAAGCTCCAGATCAGTAACCACGACGACGACACTGACAGTAGTACCACTCACCGAAGAGGGTCGCAGTTCGACCATGTGTGGCTATATGGGCCGGCCGACCTTAGAGAATCTGGAAACGCTGCGCCTGCTGGACCCCTCTCAGAGATGGGTCATGAACCACACGCAGACGCGGGCTCGCGGATAAAACACCTGTTCCCGGCTCTTTCCCACTGGAAAGAGAAGGCTTGGACCTCCAAGGTCAATTCCGTCCTGATGACACCCGCAATCTTGGTTCTGGCGAGCAGCATTCCAATTGCCGAGACAAATGTCGACGTATCGCTCCTCAAAATGCACTCGGTCGTCTCGCCTCTGACCGTACAGGTACTGTGTTTTCCCATCAGCCTACTGTCGCTGGCGCTTACAGCTACTATTTCAGCGGCCTGCTTGTACGGTTCTGTGCAGTTCCACTCGCGCATCCCTAACATATACCTCACACTCCTGGGCTTCGTGCTGAGTTTGGTCTGGGTAACGTCGCTTGCCAGCTGCGTAATTCATCTTGTCAAGCTCATTGGCAGGTTGACGCATATTTCTGAGGCGTTTCTTGGGCTCACAGTGGTTGCGCTCGGCAACTCGCTCGGAGATTTGGTGTCGAATGTGAGCTTGGCCAAGCTATCCTACTCCACCATGGCGCTTGCTGCATCGTATGCCAGCCCACTGGTGACGATCTTACTTGGCCTGGGTGCCTCCTCGTTGCTGGCCATGCATATTCAAGGTAGCCGACAGATTGAAATCACAGTTTCACCCAACATACTTGCCAGCGGGGCATTTCTAGTTGCCATCCTGCTGGTGCTCCTCGTATTTATTCCCACTAATAACTGGTCAATGACACCTCGACTTGGCTATGTCACACTGTCTCTGTGGGCCCTGAGTGTGTTGACCAACTTATATATAGGTGCTGTTTAGTACTGAGTAGAACTAGAACATTTTGGTATTTTGTATTATAGCTCTGTAGAGCCAGAACGTTTTGGTATTGTATTCGAGCTCTGAAGAACTAGAACGTTTTGGTATTGAATTAGAGCTCTGTAGAATCAGAACGTTTTGGTATTGTATTTTGGTATTGTATTAGAGCTCATCGAGAGCACTCCTATGCATTATGCTGTCATATTCCAGAAACTTTTGTACATCGGCCCCCGCAAGCAGGGCCAGGCAGTCCTCATCGATGGCGCCCTCTGGAGCTTGGTCGACGATCTCGGCTGCGCGATTAGGCTCCGCCTTCAGGTACTCGCGCCAGTACCCAGGTTCGTCATCTAGCCGGAACCGTTCGAATGCAGTTGGATCAAAGTGATGGAGCTCGCGCACCAGCAGTGGCTTGATGTGCTGGGCAATAGACGAGTCTGCGAGCGCATCGCTGAGCACTGTTGTGGCAGTAGTTTCGCCTTCAGTCCGAGCAACGTAGCGCGCGTACTGGACCCAGGCCACGGCATGCTGCTTGCCTCGCCCGTCGAGTATCTTGCGATACGAGTCGCGGGCCTCATCAGACTCGGTATATTCGAGCCAAAGGGCATAGTACAGACGCAGGTCGCACAGCTCTTTGGGGAGAACCGCGCATGCTTGCTCAAATGCCGACCGGGGATCTGCTTTCGAGGCAATGAGCCACCGCACAAACTCCATCCAGAGATCCTCGTTCAGGGCATCGACAAGTAGGGCGCGGTGGTAGACGGCCTCGATGTCGCTGGGCTGCTCAAGCGCATCGATGTATCGGGCCCACGCGCGTTTCTGCTCGGCAGGTAGGGGCGCCGGGTGGAAAAACGGCCGCCGCAGCAGCTTCTCGTACTCCCACACCGCAGCTACACGGTCCTGCTGGCTCACATAGAGGTCGCGGTGCCGCTGCAAGATGCGATTCCACTCGGCGGGGTCGTTTGTGTCTGCACCAAATGCCTCCGGCCCGGCTCTGCGCTCCTCGATCAGCTGGCTGAGATATTGAAAGTACTTTGAGAACTGGTGCACCGTCGTGGCGCGCAGAATGTGTTGCAGCACCTGGATCACCTGGGCTGCAGCCCACGCGTGCTTCCCCGGGTCGGTGTCTATGTACTCCTCAATGTATCGAATATAGAGGTCCCAGAGCCGGTGGGACAGAAAGTGGCCGCCAACAAGCGCCTCCGCACGCTTGAACGTGTCCAGCACCCGCTGCTGAGGGCTGTTGACGAGAATCAGGAACTCCAGGTAGCTCGTCCAAAGGTCGCACGCATACGGCACCGAGGCAACGGCACGCTCGTACATGTCCAGGGCCGCCGCGGTATCGCCCAGCCCGAACAGGCAGCGCGCGTACTTGATCCAGAAGCCGTGCAGGTACGGAAACGCCGTGAGCAGGCGCTCCAACGCGGCCTTGTAGCTGGCGATGGCCGCTGCGGGCCAGCTTTTCTTCGGCGTGCTGGCGCGCCCAACCTTGCACCGGTCGAGCTGGTCCACCAGGCTCCGGTACTCACGCACCGCTGCGTCGCCATCCGCCATGCCCACTCGCCGGGTCTAGGCCTGACTACCCAAGTGGGCGCGGTGACTAAGGGCCGCTGACTCAGGGGATCCGGGGACGGTCGGCCAACCATGCTTGTGCCAATTATCTGACGGCCTTAGTAAACCTGAAAAGTCGTGCATTAGCCAACCTGCCAGGCCCCGTGCATAAATAGAACGGCCGGCCTCAGCTGCACGCGACCCCGAGAACTAGCCCATGACGACTACAGAGTACCAGGACCCGAGGGACAGCAGCCCGAGCTCCTTCGGGACGCCCATCATCCCGGGGACGCCAGACCGCTACGACTACGAGGTCAACGAGGTCGAGCAGGCGCACGTTCACGTGGGGGGCCGCAAATCCAAGCTGGCGGTCGTGCAGTCGCGGTACGTGGCCGACAAGCTGCGCGACGTCCACCCCGGTCTCAATTTCCCCGTAATTGCGCTGTCGACGCTCGGCGATAACGTGCAGAACAAGCCGCTGTATGCGTTTGGCGGCAAGGCGCTGTGGACCAAGGAGCTCGAGACGCTGCTGCTGAACGACATCGAGGGCTTTGAGCGCCTGGATATAGTCGTGCACTCGCTCAAGGACATGCCGACGGTCCTGCCCAAGGGCTGCGTGCTCGGTGCCATCACCGAGCGTGAGGACCCGCGTGACGCCGTGTGCATGCCGCTCGACAGCCCGTACAAGACGCTCGCGGACCTCCCTTCGGGCAGCGTTGTGGGTACCTCGTCCATCCGGCGCAGTGCCCAGCTCAAGCGCCGGTACCCGCACCTGCGGTTCGAGTCGATCCGCGGGACTGTGCAGACGCGCCTGAACAAATGCGACTCGCGCGACCACGAGTACGAGGCCACGATCCTCGCGGTGGCCGGGCTTAGGCGGCTCGGCCTGGGCCACCGCATCACGTCCATTCTGGACGTCCCGGACATGTATTATGCCGTGGGCCAGGGCGCCCTCGGGGTGGAGATCCGGGCCAACGACCAGCGCGTACAGGCACTGGTCTCCCGCATCAACCACAGACCCACGAACCTGTGCTGTCGCGCTGAGCGCAGTCTCATGAAGGCCCTCCAGGGCGGCTGCTCCGTGCCTATCGGGGTGCACTCGTCGTATATCCACGAGACGGGCATCCTTACGCTGACTGGCATCGTAGTGAGCGTCGACGGCTCTGAGGCTGTCGAGGGCACCGTCACGTCGGAGGTTTATGCCGATGCCGATGCCGAGCAGGTTGGCCACGACCTTGCGGACGACCTTATCGCCAAGGGCGCCAAAAAGATCCTAGACGAGATCCAACTGGATCACATTAACTGAGAAACGAACCCCTGTCTTATGTACATAACTATTTATCACGAGGAATTAGGCTTGGTAGGGTCTAACTGTCTCAAGCTAACTGTCTTTTTAGTTGTCCTTGGGTGCACCCCCGGTCTCAAAGGGCGCCTCCTCGCGCGCCTCATCGAGGTTTTTGAGAATGCCCTGCTTGACCAGGGCGGCCTTTACGCACTCCTGGTAGGCATCAAACGTCTCCTGGCACTCGTTCTGGTTGCTTTTGCCTTTCAGAAATTCTGCGTCAGTACGAACTCGGGACACCTTTCCAGCTCTTACTTACTTTCGCTGTACCACACGTTGAAACACGTGTCATATTTCTGTTTTAACTCCGTACATTCAGGAGCAAAGGATGCGGACATGGTGTTTCCCATGCCGGTGCGAACTTGTCCGGTAGATTGTTCAGGGTTAGGTGCGAGTGCCCTTCTTCGAGCGCCTAAAGGAACGAACGCACCGAACTGTACTTGACCGATGTCATAGACTGTTCTGGAGCCCCGACAGACTACTGCAGACCCAGCTGGATAGGGGCATCGGTACAACAAAACAGGATAGCACGATGCTAGGCACGATACTAGTGAAATATAAAGTCCCGTAGCCGAAATGCAGGAAAAACTAAAAACTTAGAAGCTTAATATGACATCGAAAGAAAGACAGCAGTTCTGCAGGCCTCGAGCCAGCCAATGCTTCTCTCGGGCTGAGCGCTCGTATCACATTGATCATCAGTTGCACTTGACAGTTGATTATTCAGGTTGCGCTTATGATTTCCCAGCTCTGGACGGGGCTGTCTGCGCTGCGGAGCCACACCAGCCAGCCGCTGATTTTCGCACGGTCGCTCAAAACACACAAGGGTGCCGCAAAACGGTGGTGGGTGAACGGCAACGGCGACTTCTTACGGGTGAGTAAAAAATGCCCGCACATAACTAACCCAGAAACAAGCAGGCCGGCGTCATGGTAACGTAGGCTGGTCCAAAGCCCGCATTTTGAAGCATCTGAATGGCTCAGTCAAGGCCAGCCAATCTCAGCGCCACAAGAAGCTCAACAGGCTCCTGCCGTTCGCAAAAAAGCGTTGACAGGCCATATTGTAAGATGTACATAACATATTAATATACAGCTATCAGCAAAGACACAGCAGTTTCGGAGATTCTCTAATACAGGCAACCTGACAAGAACTTACTTCTCCAAGCGCTAGGCAGACAAAGATAGTAAGGTGTACATGATAGAATAATATACAGTTAGCAGATACAAGCAGATACAGTGCCGCAGTGCTGTTTTAGTGGCTGAGCACTGGTGATCTAACTGTGCAGTGCTGTTCAGTGACTGCTGAGCACTGGTCAGTGCAGTGCTGTTTTAGTAGCTGATGAGCACTCGTCAGTGCAGTGCTGTTTTAGTGGCTGAGCACTGGCGATCTAGCAGTGCAGGGCTGTCTAGTGGCTGCTGAGCTCTGGTGCTCTAATAGTGCTGTGCTTTAGTGGCTGATGAGTACTGGTGGTCTAATAGTGCTGGTGTGCTCACGCGGCCACTGCTTCAATAGACGCTTTTTCCATGTCCCACTCGCTGTCTGCAAGGACGCGTCTCCAGGTCTTGAAATAGTGGTAGTTTGTGCGAATGGAGCATGCACACGGGATACCATCAAACGTGACGACCCGCAGTTTGACATACACAGAGTCGGGTATTTTTGTGATGGCAGCGTAAAAGTCGGGGATGGTCGGGGTGGGGATTCCATTCACATGGGTGATGAAATGGGTGGACGAAATGCCGTACTGGTTGCCAGGGGACCCGGCCGCAACGTGGGCCACGTAGACCAACGAAGGGGGTGTCTTAATCTGTTGCAGAACAGCATGGTGAGGTTTGTGCACAACGATCCCGCACCACGACACAATCTCATCCGTCACTAGGCTAGAAGTGCTGGTGGTGGGCACAGAGACAACTTGCTCCTGTCCACTGCGCACAATAGTTAGATCAACGTTTTCCTGTTCCAGGTTCATTAGTTGGGACAGGTGTGTGATAAGCCTGCCGTTGATCGCGACAATAACGTCGCCCTCCTCAATGACGCCGGCAAGATTGCTTGAAACTCGCAGGACCGAAAACAGCTGGTGCCGCGAGTGCGGCTGCTGCTGCACAGCCATGAGCCAGTGTTCACTCACTCCACGGACCCGGGCGTTTACAAGCTGGATACCCGCCAACTCAAGATCGACAAAGCGGGGATCCGGGGAAGACCCATTTTTCTTGAGCAACTCGACAACCGGCGCAATATCGACAGCATCTAAGGCCAGTCGAAACTTGCGGTCGCGGCCATTCGACGTGACATCACCCATATACGTGCTCCAGATTCCTCGCACCGTTCCGTCGAAATCGGCCAATACTCCAGAGTTACAGTCCCCTAACATGGGGGAGTCAACGGCCGGGGAGTCTAGGTTGGTCGCGCGATATCTTGGCGAGACCTCAGGCCCCTGTGGAATCGACACTGTGGTCACATCTGTAACGCGCACCTGCGCGACCAAAGACCTGTAGTTGTGATTGTAACCAACAAACACCGCCTTGGTGCCTTGAGTCAACCGCTTGGTCCCAAACCGAACTTCCTTTATCGGCGCATCAACGAGGGAAGGGTCATACTGCACAATGGCGTAGTTCTGCTGAGGATGTAGAAAAACGACTTTTGCTGGTACGGTTATCGATTCGGCCACAGTCACAGACACATCGCACAGATAATGTGGGACACAGTATCTCGACACGAGAACGTAGCCGTCTGTAGAATCGACCACAATACCATACTCTTCGGCTGCTGGATTAGCATAGCCCTCGATAGCCATGGGTACTGAGGCCTCAACCTTGACAAAGCTTTTGGCGAGCTCGCTACACGCTTCTGCCTCCTCGCCGATGTAAAGGCCAGCAAATTTGGCGCTTTGTCTGGTGGGGATAAATGGAGGCTTGGGGTCACCTAACTGAGTAAATGTCCAGGTGCCCTGCTTGTCATCCCTCACTGCAAGTGTGATGTCTTTGTGCCAGTGACGATCCATCTCTATAATGGAGGTTTTCACGGTATGCATATCCGTCACATGCTTGAACTTAGCCGCCACTCTTTTTCGGTCCGGAATTTCCTGAACAACCCGGATAAAGTCGTCAATGTCGTTAATGACTTGGTTGTTAAGCTCGACGAGAAGCCATCCAGTGGTTTCGCGGTCAGGCCGGAAAACTTGGCCAGTCTCTGCGATATAGACCCCCTTGACAGGAATCGAATAAAGGCGCGCAATCTGATAGCTCAGGTTATGGAACACAGCGCCAGCAACCTCCACATATCTATCGGGCGTGATCGAGTGCAGGTCCATGACATTAACATGTTCGGTCACGGACATACCATTGCGCTGGACCACGATCTTTATGGATTCGCCAATCGACGTGTCCAGAAGCTCTTCAACATGCCGGAACTCGGCAATACGCACATCATTGATGGAGACCAGGACATCGCCTTCTTCTATTTTATGCGATCCCGGACCCTCGGGCAAGATGGTTTCCGCCACAAGAAGCCCCGTGCTCTCTGGAAAGGCCTTCCTTGCCTCTTTTTCCTCCTCAGGGTGAAGACCTAGGCGTACACATTCATCGAAGGGCTTAAGAAGCCACTGGACCTGTATAGTGCCGCGAGTGATGTCCCGGCCGAGTCTCAGGCAGTCAAGTGCTCGCTTACCCCGGTAAAGCGGCAGAAAGAAATCTGTGGATGCGTGGACACTGCCTCCGGCTTGCAGGGCAAGAACGTTACCGTCAATATCAACAACGGGGGAACCGGAAGAGCCACCCGACGTGGACGCGGCGGCCTGTATGTACTCTGTGTTGAAGTCGTTATAAGTCATGTCGCCGTACTCTGGTGCGTTTCTGTCCAAGCGACTGATGAACCCAGACAAGATGCTAAGCTTTTCACCGGCATCATTACCAACGATGCGAATCTCGCGGCCAATCTTGGCCATCTCCGGACGCAGCCGGAGCTCCTTTACTGGCGCGTGGCGGATGTTTGTGGGGTCAAACTGGAGAAACCCGAAATCGTGTACTGGGTCACGGTACACGGGCTTGACCGGGCACTCTTCGTGGTTGTTAAACACAGCAAAGCCACAGAATGGCCCAGGACCCACAACGTGTCTGTTCGTCATGATAATCCCGCGGGCCGCATCGACTACGAATCCGGTGGCCTCGCTAACGCACGCGGCTTCGGTGTCAAAGGGCGTCACACAGGCAAAGTGGATAGATACAACCGTTTTGATGACTTTCTGCATAGTCTTTTGCCACTCGTCGCCCTCTTCGGGTCGCTGCACGTAGTTCCCATCGGCCAGCGGCTGCGATGCACGTCTCTTGGGAAAGCGCAGGTCGCCTGCAACACACGCCTGCAGCCGTTTCGTTCCAGAGGACATGAACGCCTTATTGGGGACTAGTATGCGAAACGGTGCGACCGGTGCCTTTGCTCTGAAAAATTGAAGAATATTCAACACGAACTTTTCAGGGAGCCCGTGCTGACAAACCGAACGTTTGGCGACTAGGTCCTGGATCCAAGAAATCTCAACTAGTTATTGACATATTTACTACAAGACTGGGACATCGCTTTACAAGATGTCACTTAATTTTGGGTGTCGACGGCAGCGACCAGGCTGTCGATCACGGACGGGTTGCTCAGAGTGGAGAGCTCACCCAGCTGGCTGGTCTCGCCCGAGACGATCTTGCGAAGAATTCTGCGCATGATTTTGCCGGAGCGCGTCTTGGGAAGGTCTTCGACAACATAGGTTTTGCGGGGCGCAGCGAACGGCCCAATCTCCTTGCGCACCAGCATGTTAGCCGACTTGGCCATCTCGGCGGCCGTCGCAGAGCCGTCGGCAACCCGCTCGCGAAGGCCGTTCTCGAGAACCACAAATGCCACGAGCGCCTGGCCGGTGATTTCGTCCTCGATACCGACCACAGCACTCTCAGAAACGAGAGGCTGGCCGTCATACTTGCCCTCCAAGAAGCAGGCCTCGACTTCAGCAGTGGACAGGCGGTGACCACTGACGTTTACGATGTCGTCCATCCGCCCACTGATAAATATAAAGCCCTCGCCGTCAATGGCCGCTCCATCGCCCGTGAAGAAGTAGCCGGGGTACGGCTGCAGATAAGTGGACTTGAAGCGCGCATAGTCGTTGTAAATGGTGCGCGCCATAGAGGGCCAGGGGTGCTTGATGGCAAGCACGCCCTCTGCTGGGCGCTCCGTGAGCTCCTTGCCGGTGACCGGATCGATGATGGCCGGACTGATACCGAAGAACGGGTAACCGGCAGCACCGGGCTTCATGGGAGTAGTGCCGGGAAGAGATGACGCGAGAATGGACCCGCTCTCGGTCAGCCAGTAAGTGTCGCAGATGGTGCAACGCTCGCGGCCTATGTACTTGTAGTACCACTCCCAGACCTCCTCGGCAATGGGCTCGCCGACCGAACCCAGGGTGCGGAGCGAGCTCAGGTCGTACTTGGCGATGTCCTCGGAACCGTACTTGCGCAGCAGACGGAGTGCGGTGGGCGCCACGTAGAATTGGGTGACCTTGTGCTTGTCGACAATGTCCCAGTACCGCGTGTGCGTGGGATACACAGGCGTGCTCTCGAAAATGACGGTCCTTGTGCCGTTCAACAGAGGACCGTACACAGCGTAGCTGTGGCCGGTGATCCATCCGATGTCGCCCGCGGTGAACAGGGTGTCGTTTGACGACAGACCGAAAATGTGCTTCGCCGTCATCATGGCACCAAGCAGGTAGCCAGCGGTCGAGTGCTGCATGCCCTTGGGCTTGCCGGTGGATCCAGAGGTGTAGAGGAGGAACAGCGGATGCTCGGAGCTCACGGGCACCGCCGGCACGAACGACTTGAACTTGGCGGTCTCGGCGTACGAGATGTCACGGCCCTTGACAAAGTTGCCTTTGCCGCTGCGCTCGACAACAATAACGTGGTCCACCGACGGGCACTCCTCGAGCGCCGTGTCCACGATCTGCTTGGTCTCGATTCTCTTGGACGCGCGGAAGCCCTGGTCCGCAGTGATGACCACGCGGGAGCGCGCGTCGAGAATACGGTCGCGTAACGCGCCGGGCGAAAACCCTGCAAACACGCACGAGTGCGTGGCGCCAATGCGCGTGCACGCCAGCATGGATATCACCGCCTCCGGGATCATTGGCAGGTAGATCGTGACCACATCGCCCTCCCTGACGCCGAGGCTCTGCAGCAGCTGCGCGAGCTGGCACACCTTGGTGAGCAGCTCGCCGAACGTCAGGTTGTAGCCCTTGCCGGGCTCGTCAGCTTCGTAGATTAGTGCGACCTTGTTGGGGTCGGCCAGCGCGTGTCGGTCGACGCAGTTGACGCTGGCGTTGATCATGCCGTTGACGAACCATGCGGGCGAGTCCTGCATCTGGCCCGACTGGTACAACGTCTTGGTGAACGGCCGCTCCCACTGCAGCAGCTCACGCGCCTGGTTCCCGAAAAACGTCTCTGGATCGGTTACGCTCTGCTCGTACAGCTCGTGGTACTGCTTCAGGGTGCGCACGTGCCCGGGCTCGTCCTTGGGCAGCGCCGTCCGGGGCGGCGGCACTTTGCGCACGTGCATCAACTTCTCATTATCAAGTCCCATTTCGATCGCGGGATGTGTGGTCGGGGAGCCTTAGTTTCTGGGGTAGACGCGGTGATGACCAAAGATGGCCGATGGTTGGGTACCCAACGGCTCAGCAATCGGCAGCAAGCAGAACCCGGTCCCCTGCAGGCCGCGGGATGACCCGGGGCAGATGCTTGACGGGTGGCCCCCGTTCTGGGACTGTTTCCACAGCTAACTGCCGCCTGCAGGGCCGCGACTCTGGTCCTCATCTTGACGCAGGGTCACGTGCCCATAGTCGGTGGGGGTGGCCGTTGATGGAGGTGTAGTTTGTTTGGTTTCGCTGCTGCAAGGTGGGACTCGGTATTGCAGGGCGTTGAAATATGTGATTGTGATTAGTATAAAATATATCCAGAAACACTTGTAAATAGTAAATAGTCCCAGACATTGTCATATTTCCCGACGACCGGGCTAAATCCAAGTTCCCAATATTGGCAAAGACGGAATATATTCTGACGGATCTATCTATTAAACTGTATCTACATCTTTGTTGGACTGCGACGCTGGTAGTAGCTTAGCTTATAGTAGTAGCTTATAGTAGCTTATAGCAGCTAGTCTATCTCGCAAGAAATAACGCTTTCTCTGAGCTCTGGAACCAATTTCAATCCCGACAGCGTTTCAAACCCGTTCCTTGGACCTTGACTAACTAGCACACTAGCACATGTGAGAATCTCAATGACCAAGATGCAGCAAAATATATTTCAGCAGATAGCGCACTCTCGCGTTAGAGAACACAATGGTCATGAGAGGCTCATGTATCGATCCAACGATAGTGATCTCTCGCCGCTCGCATGACAGCATCTCAATCAGGTCTCCGGAAATAGTCTCAAATCCCAAATGCACAGCAGATTTAGTTCTAGTTCTACAGAAGAAAGTCACAGCAGGGACCTGCTAACGCTCGACAATGTCCAGGGTGCCTATCGAGAGCTGATTCAGGTTTCCCGTCAGCCGCACGCCAAATGACGGTCACAAGCGACCCCATGGCAGCCTACGGGCTCGGCCTGCCCGCGTGGCTGGACCGCTGGTTCATTTACTACGGGTACTCTAAAGCCGCTGACCATCTGCACGAGGTGGTCTTCTTTGCACTGGCCTACACGGCCTTGTACAAGCTGAGTCGGGTCGTGAGCCCCATTGTGCTCCCCGCGTATCGCCAGCTGTCGCCTCGAACAAAGGTCAATTTCGACATGCATGTAGTGTCGCAGATCCAGGCTCTTTTCATCTGTGCCGCGTCGCTGCCGCTGTTTTGGGACAAACATCTCACTTCGCTCACCAGCTCGACGCCCTATTCGGGCTTTGTGAACGCGGCCGCGACGGGGTACTTTTTGTGGGACCTCGTAGTGTCCTGGAAGTACCGGCGTCTGTTTGGCCTTCCGTTCCTCGCACACGCCCTTGCCGCGCTCGCGACGTTTGCCCAGGGCCTGCGCCCGTTTCTGCACAACTACTCTGCGCCGTTTATCTGGTTCGAGGCGTCCACCCCATTCGTCAACAACCACTGGTTTGGGACCCACGTTCCGGGGCTGCTGTCCGACAAGCTTCAGGCGGTCAACGGGCTGGTGCTTATCCTAGTGTTCTTCGGCGCCCGTATCGTCTCCGGCGCGTACAACGGATACTACCTCTTCAAAGAGGTGTTCACGCGACCGCCATCGGGGATTCCGGGATGGGTAGTGCTGTTGATACTGACCACCTACACGGTGCTCACGAGCCTCAACCTGTACTGGTTCTCGAAGATGCTTGCCACGGCACTGTCTAGATTGCGTAAAAAAGAGGAATAGATTACGGGCGCCTGCTGTATGTATGTGACGCTAATGGAGCGTGCATTTGGGCCGGGCCTGCCTCGAATTGACGGCTGTTATCCAGCATCCTCAGCACGCCCAGCACAGCCTGGCCAAAGTACAGCCTTGCCATAGTACAGCCTGACCACAGTACTGCCCGGCCTAAACACAGCTGGCCTGCTATCTATCGAGCACGCTAAGCACAGCCTGGCCCAAGCACACCCTGGTACTATCTATGTCTGCAGGCTAGCATCTGACAGCCCTGCTATCTAGCTCTGCCGTTTACCAATTCGCGGGCCTGCTGGTAGGCCGGGCGCTCGAGGCTCCTGAGCGCCACGCGAATATCAGTCTGAATATCCTGTTTCAGCGCATCTAGCGAGTCGTACGACTGCTCGGGCCGGATGTACCCGACCACGGCTACCTTGATCCGCGCTCCATAGAACGAGCACGGAAACGTGTGCACTATGTGGACCTCGGCGCTCTTCTGCTTGTTCTGGTAGTACGGGTTCCAGCCGATGCTCATGACCATGGGGAACGCCTGCCCCCCGAGGTTGCTCAGCTCCGAGCCATAGTTGAACGGCGGCCGGTGGGTCCCGTCCTTGCTGTCGACATGCAAGCCCTGTTTCTTGTTCTCGAGCGCCTGCGCTTTCGTCTTCTCGCTGGTGGCATCCCACACCGCAGCCCACCCGTAGTACACGCCCGGATCAAGCTCCGACAGCAGCCCGGGCTCGATGTTGGCCGTGGGACACCCCAGCTCGGACGAGCCCCGCCCAAAGCCGGACGTGATGTATGTGTCTACGACCACCGGGAAAGGCGCCGAGACGTGCTCGGGCCCCACAATCTCGGGTCTTGCCATCCTGATATCCTTACGGCCCGTGGATATTCCTTACGGGCCGATCGCGGCCCTAGCCCCGGGTGCCTGTGGCGGCATCGTGGCAAGTGGTGGCGCAGGTCGCAAGCTCATAAAACCAAAACCCACAGGCGCAGCACCAATGCTGAGACGACCGTGTACCAAGGGTTTCACATGCGCCACGCCGCAGTCGCCACATTTCCTTTTTCGTCAGTCGAAGGCTTTGTTCTCCAAGGCTATGCTCGATTTGGTAATAGAATCGCAAGGCATGCATATTTGCTGCACGAAGTTTGCGCGCAGGCTTTGCAACTTACTTGCAATCTAGCGCTGGTGTTTGTGGAACATGATCACGGCGTTCATCCATTGGTGGTGGATCCCCGTGGCTTCTGCTGTCATATGGTGGGGCATGTTGATTGCATTTTTGGCGTGCTGGACGGGCCAGGGCCACCCTGTCTATGGCTGGATGAACGCGCCAAAGTCAGAGACCATTGTGTTCATCTCTGACGTGGCGGCCTCGAACCTGCAGCCCATTTTCATTGCCTGCGCGGGTGCACAGGGCCTGCTGTTTGTTATTGCTCTAGTGCTGGAGCGCTACTTCCGCCATGCGGGTCGGCTGCTTCCCAACCACCGCAAGTACGAGAAGGTACTAGCCGGCGTAGCTATTGGGCTCGCCGTAATCGGCCAGCTGGGAATCTTGTTCGTATCCATTTTCAACACCAAGGTGTTCCCCGAGGCACACACGTCCATGCTGGCTGTGTTCATTGTGTTTGTGGGTGCGTCCTCGCTGTGCACGATCGGCGAGTTCTACTGCCTTGACCGTCGCTACCCTGACTACCGCGAGCTTGTCATCTCGAGCCGCTTCAAGGTCGTGTGGTTCCTCGTCGAGCTGGCCATCGCCATTGCGTTTGTGTGCACCAAGCACAGGCACCAAAATGCGTCGGCCGTTTTGGAGTGGACTATTTCCTTCATCTACCCCTTCTACGCACTCTGCCTGGCTTGGGACCTGTGGCCGGCCCACAAGACCAAAAAGGGCGAGCTTCTCCGCTATAACGACTTCACCACATACAAGGGCGATGCCTCGTCTCCTCAGCAGGCTCCTCCTATGCAAGAGCACTACGACCATGGCCCTTACAATGAGGCAGGCCCCCCTGCAGGCCCTCCTCCCGCCGCTCCACACGACGGCCGTCATAACATTTTTGTATAGGTACTCGCATAACCAAGTATCTTTGTAAACTAATTTCAAATTACACAATTACTACAGAATATTACATCTAAAACACCTCCTTAAACAAGCTTTTCCGGACATCCTGCTTGCCTTCCACTACATTGGAAGACTCGAACCCATCAAACTTGCCTCCATGGCTGGCACCAGCGTCATCAGATTTGAGCTCATTGAACTTGGGGTCCTTCTCAGTGGCGTCCTCACCGCCCTCAGGACGCAAGCCAAACTCACTCAGCTTAGTGTCGTGGGCCTTGATAACTCCAACATCACCGGCCTCGTGCACAACGGCAGACTTGGGAATAGCCCCATCGTCGCTGTCACCGCCAGTCGTGTGGGTGTGACTAGATGGCTCCTTGAGGTGCAGTTTCTCGCCAACGGGGGTGTTCATGCGAAGGTTCATCAGCGGGGCGTCGCTAGCCTTAGTATGCACGTCGTGTGCTCCAAGGTGGCCAACCGATGAAGTAGCAGCCCCGCCAGTGGCGTAATGACTGGTGCTAGTGTGGGCCTGTCCACGAGACGTTTCTCCGGCTCCCGACCCAGGGTAATCTACAATCACGAGCTCCTCGCTCGCGGGAACTAATGCCTCGGACACCGCCTTATCCTGCGTATCAAGACCAGACGACTTGGGAACACCAGTCTCACTGGAAAGTTCTTCTTGGTTGTCCGAAACGACAAGGGCCTCGGACGCGGGCACCAATGCCGTGGTATCGGCGGCTTCAGCGCCACTGGACCTTGCGGCACCGCTCTCAGAATCCTGGTGACCACTAAGAGACGTAACCTGTGCGTTCCTGTCGGCGACATCCTTGTCTGCAGACTCGACATCCTTGGCTGCCTTGTCAGCAGCAGCATTGGCCTTGGTAACGGCGTCGAGTTTCTCGCGCTCGCCATCCTGCTCACTCTGTGACTTTTCTTCGTGGTAGGCCTTCTTGAGGGTCCGGTGACGCTGGATGCTCTCGTTAGCCTCCTCCTCAGCACGGGCAACTTCCTCTTTGGCCTTACGGAGGGCCTCCAAGCGGTGCTCTCGGTCCTTTTTGGCCTGCTGAGCGTCGAACTTCGCGAGATCAAGAGCAGTACCCGACTCGGCAATGTCCTGACGCCGCTTGAAATCCTCCTTTACTGCAGCCTCGTGGTCAGTGTCAGCTTTCTCGCGGAAAGCATCTGCCTCCTCAGAAGCCACATGGGACTGCTTGGCGTCGATAGCTTGCTGGTCCAACTTGCGCTGTTCCTCGAAGCGCGCGTACGCCAGCTCAAGTTGCTCTTTAGCCCGCTCCCAAGCACTTTCCTTAGACACGCGGTCGGCCTTGGCGGCCTTGGTCTCATTCTTGAGTGCCTCAACCTCCTCGGGATCTCCAGTTTCCTTCTTCTCGTGGTAAGACACTTTGAGAAGTCTGTGTTTCTGGATACTCTCCTCCTTGTCCTTCTCGGCTGCGGCGTGGACTTTCTTGGCTTCTTCGAGCTCTGCCGCAGCATCGGATTTGCCCGTCGTGGTGCCCTTGAAAGGATTCAGCTTCTTCAAGGTGCCGATGCCCGGGACAGCGGAGGCGGCACCACCAGCTGCAGCTGCAGTAGAACCAACGCCAGAAGCCTCCTTGGCCTCGAGTTCGTGGCGCTCTTCATTCTTCTTGGCAGCAGCTTCGGCCTTTTCCTTGGCCTTGCGCTCTCTCTCCTCAGCCTTCTTAACGGCGTTGGCCGCACGCTCCTCATCACGCTTCTCCTTGGCGAGTCTGCGGCTCTCCTCACGCTCGGCGCGCTCGCGAGTCTTCTGCTCCTCGCGAGCAAGGCGGAGAGCCTCCTGCTCCTCAGCGTGGACGCGGTCCGCTTCGCGACGGTCTTCGGCGACCTTGGATACCTCGTTCAGTACGGGCTGGACGTTGCGGCGCGCGACCTCGTCAACATCGTTCTGGGAGATAAACAGGCCACCGCCCAGGTCAATCTTGCCGTGGTTGACAGTGCGTTTCTCGAGGTTGGCGTTGGCAATGTTAAAGGCAATCTGGCGGTCGCGCTCAGTGCCGGTGATACGGTGCTCAGCTACGGTCCTGTCGACTTGTTGCAGGTCGCTCTTGACCTTTGCGGAAGCAATCTGATAAATGTTGATAACGTTCTGGCGCGGCCACAGGCCGAGGTCGCCAATATTGTCCGCAGGATCGTGGTCCTTCACGATCTTGCCGTCGGCGCCCTTGAACTGGATGCGGTTCTTCGACGTGTCTAGGTAAACATTGGCCAGAGTCTTGCGAGCACGGTCACGAGCGACACCCTCGATCTTGGAAATGTCCATAGCACCGAGCAGCTGCGTCGTGCCTGCGCGGAGTGCGGCCGCGCCGCCCTGGGCCGCGAGACGGTCTCGCGAGGCATCAGAGACGGTGGACGGTTTATGACTCCACTCGCCCGTATGGCTACCCTGCTTGACCTTCTCGGACCAAGCGTAACCGTCCTTGAGATACTTTGTTGCAAACTGATCGCCAGGGGTCTCGTGTGCCTGCAGAGCGGCCTGCGACGCCCAGCTGCTCACCGAGGAGTCGCGGGGGGTGCCCGTGGACCTGGCCCTATCCTTGACGTGCAGGGCCGCCGTGGCAGCTTCGGCGCTCTGGGTCGGTTTCCACGACTTGGCGCTCTCGGTATCGTTGGCCAGGAGCGACGCCTTGAGCGCCTCCTTGGAGCCCTCGGGTGACCACAGCTTGGGCAGCAGGTCACTCTGCGTGGCAAGGATTGCCGAAGTGTTGACGTTCTTGCGCGCAATACCAACGGATGGCTGGCTGGGGAGCTTTCCATAGTCTCCCTGGGCCAGACGCCGGTTGTGCTGGGCAATCGCCGCCTCGGACATGTCGACCTTGCGGCTGGGGGTAGAGGACACTGAACTGGGCATAATGTCTACCAGTGTGCCTTCACTATGATTTCGTAACGCCTTTCCACGACTACAATTCCAGTGGCTGGTTGCTAGCTGCCGTGAACGGGAAGGGTGACGTAAAACAGCAGCAATGTGCTGCACGGGGCTTATCCCTGAATTATGTAACTGATGTTGGTATGCATAGCTGCGTCATGCGCAGGACGCAGGACTCCACGCGGGTGGGTTTCTTCCAGCCGGCGCTGCCTTGAGAGTTTGGAGGGTGAACGGCGGATTTCGACACAGCGGTCCCGAAATACTCTGGAATGTACCCAAAATGCTGCTAGAATGCCCCTAGTGCAAGCTGCTTCCGTGTCACGGGTATGCACCCCCAACCCTCGAAGAGAACCCATGCGGCCGCAGTGGCAGTACGAGAGCGTTTGTTCCGTCCCCGCACTCACCGTGTGTGGCTGCGCATGGTCAAAGGTTGCTCGCGTGCCTGGCCGCGTGGGTCCTCAACGCTCTTGGCACGACCAGATCACGCATTCCTGGTTAATAAGGCATGTGGGCCTTGTGGGCCTCGAGATCTCTCCGCATGAACAGGGCCGCCTGCTCGGCCTGTTATCTATGAGATATATCTGGTAACACGCTGAAATCACAGAGAATTCAGACCACCACCGCGCTAGCCGCAGAAACAACACACAGAGACACACAGAATACGCGTTGACGAGCCATTCAGAGAGCTGCGCTGTGACGCACTTCCTGTCACGGTCTGACACAGTCTGACAGTGACATGTGGTCCGTGGACTCTGTTTCGGCTATCAATCGCGGTAGTTGCGTGAAGCACTGTTGCGTGGTGTGGCGCGGCAAATAAGCATCTGGGGCTGTCATGGGCGGGTCTAGACATACCAATGGGTGCCTTTCATAGCGGCATTGAGTGTTCTGGGTGTCGTTTACGCGGCAACGTTTGTCAACCCTAGTATGGGCCAAAATATAGGCAAGGTAGGATCCATGGGCGACGGGCACAGCCAGGATGGCCGGTGCATGCATCCAATGGGGAGCTTTGTCAAGCCCTGGACGGCAGCTCCATCTACGGGGACTACGCTGTGCATGATCAGTGCTGTCTACTTTTGCAACTGGTCGATCTACGGCCGAGGTTATTCTGTTGCCCAGCTGCCGGCGGACGCGCTGACCCACGTTCTGTATGCGTTCGCTAAGACGGACCCCCAGTCGGGCACCGTGAGCTTGTCGGACCCCTGGGCGGACGTCGACAAGAAACAGGATCTAGGCGGCAAGGGCTGTCTAGGCGAGCTGAGCATTCTCAAGAAGAAACACCGCCAGCTGCGCGTGCTTCTGTCCATAGGCGGATGGACGTACAGTGGGGATCTCACAGCCGCGTTCGCGTCGCCCCACAAGATCGCTCAGTTTGCCCGCTCTGCGGTGCAATTGGTCAAAGAGCACGGGCTGGACGGTCTCGACGTCGACTGGGAGTATCCTGCGGACGCGACGCAGGCCAGGCAGTATGTGGACGTTCTGGCGCGGCTCCGGCTCGAGCTGGACTCTCTAGCGCTGTCACTGGGCCTTCCGCGAGATCAGTTTGACCTGTCAATCGCTGCACCTGTGGGACCCCAGCAGCGGGATCTTCTTCGGGTGTGCGACATGGACCGTTATCTCTCGTTTTGGAACCTCATGGCCTACGACCATGCTGGCGCGTGGTCGCAGAGCACTGGGCACCAGGCAAACCTCTACGGTGGCCAATTCAACACCGACGATGCAATTAGATTCTACACTGCTGCGGGGGTCCCTGCAGCCAGGATAGTGCTGGGGATGCCTTTGTACGGCCGCTCGTTTGCGCACACGTGCGGGCTGGGAGGCAGTTTCAAAGGCGTTCTTGATGGCAAGTTCGAGAACGGCATCCACGACTACAAGGATCTCCCTCTATCCGGGATGAAAGAGGGGGTAGACCAGAAGGCTGTTGCGGCCTTTTGCCAGGGAAGTGGTGCTTTTGTATCATACGACAATCAGACGTCCGTCCGTGCCAAGGCAAACTATGTGCGCGAGCGGGGTCTGGCAGGCGGCATGTGGTGGGAGGCCTCTGGAGATCGCAAAGAGGCCTCGCTGATCAGGACATTTCAGACATGCCTGGGACCTCCGCGCTGGAGACCCAACTGGATTGGCAGCTGAGGTGCAGTCACCAGCCCAAACACCAGACGGCCAGTCCATCAAGGGACAGAGCTAATCTGCCGGGTGAGAAACTGTGCATTGTGGTTCCTAGTCAACCTACGTATACGAAATAGGACACGCTAAGACTTTGTAATTTAGACACAGTCAGCGTTCCTGAGACCAGAGCCGTCATATGTTGTCTATTCAGTCTAAATGCCAATGTTTGTATCAGCACCTATAGCATGGGTCTCACCACAAAGAAAATTTAAACAATTGTACTTCCTGTTTGTCAGTATCCTGCATTAAGCCGGCAGCACCGCATTAAGCCGTCAGAACTCTATTTTAAGCCGTAAATCTACTTCACAGCCAGAACTCTACTTCAAGTGGTCAGACCCCGCCTCAAGTAGTCAACTCTATTTTGAGTCGTAAGAAGTCTCTCCCAAGCAGCCAGAACTCTCCTCCAAGCAATCAGAATTGTATTTCCAGCACGGCTGTCAGAGCTACTGATAAGACTGCTCAAAATAAGCATAACCGCCAAACACATGACGTGATTAGTCTCGTCAAATAGTCAGTACTGACAAAGCGAGCGCACGTGGTGCCGTCTCTGCTACACGGCCAGTGGACGATGAAATTTGGCAAATATTTGGCCAAGAGGCACTTGGACCTACCCGAATATGCCAATTATTTCATCAACTACAAGGCTCTCAAAAAGCTGATCAACAGGCTCGCGGGAAAGGGCCGTAATCTGGGGGATGGCAAGCAGGCCGCAGAAGTGGCCTACCAGCTCCTTCAGGAGAACAAGGCCACGTTCTTTTTCCAATTAGAACGTGAGCTAGAAAAGGTGCAATCGTTCTACCGTCGAAAGGAGAATGATCTGGAGCTCCGCCTGGAGATACTCCAACAGAAAAAGAGTGCCGCCATCCAGGCCGGCACTCTGGCAAGGAACTCGGTCATCTACATATCACTGTACGAGGGCTACCAGCGGTTTCGCCGCGACCTCGAGAGACTCGAGCAATTCATCGATCTCAATGGGACGGGCTTCTCTAAGGTCCTGAAAAAGTGGGACAAGCGCTCGCGCTCCCAGACCAAAGAATTGTACCTGAGCCGTGCTGTCGAAGTCCAGCCCATGTTCAATCGGGAAATCCTGGTGGCGCTCAGCGACAAAGTGAACTCGAGCCTGCTGGAGCTCGAGGCTCTCGAGGTCGGCGAAAAGGTTGTGTTCGAGGCGTCAAATCAGTTCAAGTCGAACCCGAACGACGACCTCTACTACGAGTTCATCAAGTTCGCCTCGACCTACAACTCGAATAGCAAGAACGCCGAGGCCTTCATGAAGGAGTGGATCACCCAACTCACCAACACCGACAATCCCCGCGAGCGATTTAGCCATGTGTTTCTGCAGGCCGTGTCGACCAACGCCGTTGACGACGCGTTAGTGGCCCTATACAGTACTGGCTATGTCGACATCCATGTTACCACTGAGATCTCGCAGAAAAACTGTTTGCACCTCGCTGCATCCACCAAGAACCGCCACAAGGTTATAGAGCTCGCTCTGCAAAATGGCGTGTCTGTCACCCAGGAGGACATGTACGGTAAAGTGCCCCTACACTACGCTGCCATACACAATCGCCGCGATCTCATTCCCAAATTTCTCAAGGCAGGGGCTAATATCGATGCGCTTGACCAAGACAATTTTAGTCCACTCCACTATGCTGTTTTCTACAATTTCAGTGGGTTTATCGAAGATCTGTTGGACTCGGGAGCCAAGGTAACTGGGGATACTGAACGCGAGTATATTCCATTAAACTTTGCCTGCCAGTATGGCTCGTACGATGCCGTTCGCATAGTGCTCAGCAAACACGCCGATCTGCCCATGGTTCCAGATGCCGAAGGACTCTACCCATTGCACATTGTTGCCCGTGCTGGCTTCGCGAGCATTGTGCCATTACTGATTACGGCGGGGGCTGATGTTAATGAGCTCGACAAGCTCAACTCGTGGACCGCGCTCATGTACGCAGCGTCTGAGGGACACTATGAGGTCGTCAAGGTCCTGCTGGAGGCACAGGCCAAGTGGGACCTTCTCGATGAGCGCGGGCAGTCGGGCCTATTTTATGCGTGCTGGGAAGGACGCCCGAAATGTATGGAAATGCTGGCGTCTATTCTGCCCCCTGGCTCGGTTGATATATCTATAGATTGCCGGTCGTCTCAGGCTGCTGCTCAGACACAGCAGTTGAGTAACTCTTTGGACGAAATGGATCTCGAAAGTGTCTCGCTGGTCACTGACCTTGACGGCATTCCTGACTTGTCTCTGCCTCCTCCCATCATACCACTACAGAGATACGGCCATAATTTCTTGGACTCCATGAAAGCTATTATCCAGATTATATTTGAAGAGTCGTCCAGCAACTGGCGGCCTGTTCGCTTCAACGAGGACAGGAAAGCGCTTTTTGCCGGCCGCATGAGTATCTCCGCTTCTAACTCTCAGGATTCGATTCCCCGCAACATTGTTCTACCAGTTTTCGATGCTGATCGGGTCCAGACATTCCAGGCCGATGACCTGGACAAGTTCTCGGTGGACTTTGAAATTTTGCCAACATATGGTACCCGGGTCATGGCTAAAACCACTGCTCTGCCCGATGTATTTGCATCCAAGCGGCGCAGATCTGTTCTGCCCATGATGAACGCGCTTTTGCGGTGTGTAGGAGAACTAGAGTTCACCTACCTTGTTGTGAAGCCCTATGCAGGGAAATCTCTAGAAATTGCAAAATATGACACGTATTGGAAATCGACTTCGTATGTCGAAGCCAGCACACTGGCCTACCCGCATGGCCACGGGCACGCGCCAAATAACGGAGTCACATTTCAGACAACTTTTGCATACGTCACTGCCTCGTCTCTTTCTGGAGAATACCACAAACTTCCGATCACATTGACTCAAGATCTGGTGCCCGTCGTCTCAGACAAGGCTATCGTCTGCAATGGAGTGTCGCTGGCAGTGGGCGGTCTGAAGCTAGACGAAGTTCGCAAGCTGTCCCCGCACCCAATTGTTACCCTGGAAGAGGCGTTGCGCGACGACAGTGGCCACCGCCAACTCAACCTTGACGTGGCATATCCCACGCGCATCGAGTGCAAAGAATCAGAGAGCCTAGCCCTGGTAATGCCAGATATGAATGTGTATGCGGATGTGATTCTTCACCGCGTGTTTGCCCATGTGAGAGAGTCCCACGCGGCAGGTAAAAAGCCCAGGCTCTTCATGTTCACTTCCTGCAACCCGGATCTTTGTGCTGTGTTCAACTGGAAGCAGCCCAACTACCCTGTGTTTTTCTGCATGAATGCTCTGCGAACCGACGGCAAGTATACTACGGCAAACCGTGACATTGTGTCCGATGAGCCCATCAATGAGCGGCATGTGTGTGTTGGGATCAAGGATGCGTCCCTTTTCGCTGCAACCAACAATCTGATGGGCGTCATAATGCCCTCCGACGTGCTGCGTCTGGTACCCTCGGTGGTTTCGGCGGTGCGTGTGCTTGGGTTACTCTTGGTTGCCTCTGGAAAACGCTCGTGCGATATAGCTGGAGCAGATGCCTTTGAGCAGCAATCGGTCACAATCTTTCCCAAAGCAGCCAACAGCTAGACAGGCCGAGCCGATCAACAACGTCTTGATAGTTAAATATAATATATACGGCGCTCATTCAAGGTCAAAATCATCCACCTTGTCGCGGTACTCTGCAATCTTGCGTTTGATCTTGGATCCATCAACCCAAGTAAGGAAATCCTCCATGTCCCTTGTCACCAGCATGGCAGGGTCGGTGACCAGCTGAGGGCCTATTCGCACATGGCCCTGCTCGACTAGTTTTGTTGCCTCGGTCACGTTGGTAACCATGTGAAGACGGGCCATGACTACGGGCAGCCGGCGGCGGCAGAAAGCAGCGACCGAGAGCTTTTCTAAGTCGGAAGTTTTGGGTCTTTTGGTACCAAAAAGACCCATGCGATCAAGTTTTTCCAGTATCATCGTCTCGTACTGGAGGCGGATAGGGTCGCCAGGAGGCAGCTGGGAGAGCCGATGAGCCAATTGCCGAATCGACCCACACATCTTGTTGTACTTTTGATAGTCGCTTCGGTTCTGGATGTGGTACATCCGCATGACCTGGGCATCGCGGTGGCCCTGGTCCTCCTTCCAGTCGAGAAAGTCGACTTTTTTCAGGAGCTTTTTCTCGTGATGTTTAAGTTGGCGGACCATTGAAAAATTAGGTAAGCGTAGCCCAGGTGTAAGAGCCAAAAAGACGGGGCTATTCAACCCAAGGGCGTGAAAAACATGTGCTCTAGGCTCAATCAGAATGCCATATCGGAAATTGGTCGGTGAAACCAGGAACCCAGAAAAAAAGAGACTGAATGCAGCGCTCTTGATCCTGCTAAGCGTCCTGCGCCTCAACTACGATTCCTAGCTCGACGCCTCCTGCTTTAACATTGCGAAGCTTTGTTTCGTTGCCAATTCTGGGTGAACTTGTCGAATAGCAGCCCACAATGTCGGAAACATTGGCCTGTGCGCTTACTAGAACCCTAAAGGTGTGTTTAGTGTCCAGACTTGGCAGAAAGCCACCTGACGAGACGATCTGGAGATAAATGGCCTCAAGATCAGAGAGCGGACACTGGTTCTGCTGTGTTGTGGACTTGTTGATATCAAATCGCCAGCACTCGACGGGCGAGAAGTTAGGTGCGGGCCCGTGAATGACCAGTGTGATCTGTGTCCATCTTTGAGCAGCGATGTAGCTTTTGAAGATACGCAGTGACTTGGACAGGTATTCCTGGGCCTGGGGATGGATGCACTCGCTCATTTCAATGTTGTTCCACGCGGCCGGGATAGTAAACTCGGGCGCATACAGCCCTCGCATTGCAACCACAGACGAAATGCAATTCCGCACAAACTCGCCAAGCGCCTTGTAGTCCAGCACTGCTAGTTCGCCGTCCGCCATTTGCCGCGATTTCAAGCTGTTTGGCCGGTCCTAACGACGCCGATTACCTAACGAAGCCTGGGGAGTTTTTTGTTTGACAGGGAGAAAATCCAGCATGTTTGGCGGTGGGCTGTCGCGGAGGTTTTTTTCCACCGGGCGGACCGCACTCTCAAATATAGGCTCTGCACCGATCCTGATTCCAGAAGGTGCGGCGCTGTCGCTTTCGCCCAGAGTCTTGGATGGGGTCACCAAGATGCGCCTGGAACTAGACAAGCGCCGCAACGGAAAGCCGAAGATATACCTCACCAAAACCCTCGATATCACCGGCCCTCGAGGCTCCCTGTCGCTGGAGCTTGCCGACTTTGTGCGCCTTGAGCAGGACAAGCAGCAGCTGGAAGTGCATGTGAACAATCCCCGCGAGCACAGCCAGCGGGCCATGTGGGGCACATCACGCTCTCTGATCAACAATGGGATCATAGGCGTCACTGAGGGCCACCTCTGCATAGTCAAGTTTGTGGGCACCGGCTTCAGGGCCACTCTGGAAAATGATAAACATGGAAAGCCCCAACTCAGTCTCCGTGTGGGCTACTGCGTGCCCAAAATAGTCCCTGTGCCTGAGGGCGTTACGGTCAAAATCCCCGTGCCCCACCGTATTATTATCGAGGGTTGCGACAAGCAACAGGTCAAGCTGCTGGCTGCTGAGATCCGGAAACACCGCAAGCCAGAACCGTACAAGGGCAAAGGCATTTTTGTGGATGACGAAACGATCAAGCTCAAGCAGAAGAAAATCAAATAAATGTATATAACGACGTGGCCAGGAACTGTGCAACTACGCGCGCTCAGTGGAAACAGCACTTCGTGGAGTGAGACATGGGCATAATGCCCAGTGGTCGTGCATAACAGACCTCTCCGGTGTATTAGGTCTGCGACGGTCTATATACAGGTCTTAGGTCTTATTTGGGCCCTCTGCCCGAGAGCTGGCGTCCAGGCTCTTCCTTTGGCCCAGGGATGTAGGGGTGGAAATCCTCGTCGATCAGGTCCACGAGCACCCCGTTCTCGGGCGTGATAGACCAGTCGAGCACACGGTACCTGTTCTCGCCGGGGATTTTCTCCGCATGAAAGTGGACCGTAGCGTTGCCCTTGGTGCCGGTGATGTCGTATCGGAAATCGACTTCCTTCTGCGCAATGCCGGCACTGCCTGAAATCCACGGGGCAGTGCTGGCAAACCGGATACTGTCGCCCAGAACCTCGGCAGCCAACGGCGAGCGCCGCAGCGTGTACAACGTAGACGACACAATGGGCGAGCTGGCTGCCTCGTATTTGATGAGTCCAAACATGCTGAGCGTCATCGTGACGCAAAAGACCCCAAAATACCAGGTCTGCCGACGCTTGACTTTGAGGGGATCGGGCAATTCGCGATTTACAGAGGCGTTGTGCCGGTCGGCGCCGGGCAGGTCCCGTCTGTTGGGGCGGAGCGCCGCAGTGCTCCTGATCAGACCTGCCAAGTGGAGGCTCCGCCGAGGAACAAACAGAGAGCCTCGACAAGATCGTAAAAGAGACATCTTTTGTTCACGTGCAGCTGCCACACAACTGAGACGACCCACGAAACTTAAATGTCTGGCTGACAAAAGCTGGAATTAGGATTTTTCAAACCCACAATGCGGGGACTGTTTCGGCGATGCTTGTCGCAGTTGACAGCAAAGTCGGTCGTCAACACCTACAAGTCTGAGGTGCCTGTCCTCTTCGACTCGCCTGAGGCGGTCCACGTGCGCCGCCGGCTCAGGAACCGGGTCGGGCTGCTCGCGTTCAAGCGTGGCATGGTGCCGTTCTATCTCCCGGACGGTACGCATTTCGCCTGCACAGTCCTTGAGGTCGACAGATGCCAGGTGATCGATGTCAAGACCAAGGAAAAACATGGCTACTACGCTGTGCAGCTCGGTCTGGGCAGCCGGTCGGCTCAGCAGGTTACGCGGCCCATGCTGGGCCACTTTGCGCGCGCCAAGGTGGCGCCCAAGCGCGAGGTTGTCGAGTTCCAGATCCGCGACGAAACGGGTCTGCTTCCCCTGGGCACCGAGCTCAAGGCGGACCACCTGATTCCCGGCCAGTACGTCGATATCAAATCGCGGTCAAAAGGAAAGGGGTTCCAGGGTGTCATGAAGCGCTGGGGTTTCGGAGGTATGGGCGCGAGTCACGGTGTGTCTGGTGTGCACCGTTCTGCGGGTTCAACAGGTCAGAACACGGACCCTGGCCGCACGTTTCCGGGTAAAAAGATGGCGGGCCGTATGGGCTACGATTACCGCACGATACAGAATCTGAAGGTCATGGAGGTGGACCCAGAAAATGGCCTTATTCTCGTCAAGGGTCACGTTGCCGGTCCAAAGGGCCGCATTGTGAAGATCACCGACGCTATCAAAAAGCCGCTCCCACAGAGACCCACTGCGGCATAATTTAACTGTATATACGCAAACTGCGGCACTGCCAGGGGCTTTGTTGTAAATTTACTGCTCTGAATGCTAACAACTATGTAGCCCAGTCTTCATCATCTAGTTCACTTGGTTTAACCAGTCCGCCGACCTTGAGGTCCCGCTCATATTGTTGGCGCTGCTGTTCAGCAAGTTGGCTTGCACGCTCATCCGCGAACAGATAGTCCGTGTCTTCTACCCCGAATTCCCGGATCTGTACGAGGAAATCGCGTAGGTGCGCCTTGAAGGCAATCGGATCCGAGTAGAAATTGAACATGCCCTGGACAAAGTCGGTAATAAGCTGGTTCTGAGTATGAGGGAACGCATTTTTGAGACTCCGAGTCAAGTACTCGCGCAGATACTCGGTATTAGATGTGCCGGGCGGCACTTCGCCCTCATCGTACAAAGGTGTTTGTACCTTGTTTTTACATATGACCTCCACAAACATCATGAGAATCTCGCTCTGGAGAGCAAACCCGCTACGATGGTCAGGATCGGTGAGCACGCCAAACGTGTCGCCCAAGATGAGGCGGGTAAACTGCTTGAAGAAATGAGACGAAACCTCCGGGTTGTTCATTTTAACCACGTTCACAATGATTCCCAGTGTGACACTGAGGCCAACATCTTCGACATCACGGTTGTCGTGTTTGGCTGCCCACAAGCAGGCATTGATGGTTTGCGCGAAGATGGGGGCAGGCAGTTTTAATAGGGTGGAAAAACTATGCTTGTTGATAGTCCGCAGCAGAGTAAAGAACTCGACTCTAAACTCGGGGTACTCAGTCAGGTCCTCAGAGAGCATTTCCAGGGTGTTCTCAAACACGTTCGCTAGGATCTCTACTACCATGTCGGAGATCAGGGCTCCGACTTTCTCAACAATCACTGTGACACATTTGAGCACCTCGCACTCGCGCAGGTTAGGAGGTAACACTCTGTAATCCTCGAGAATTGTGCTCAGCAGAGGGGGAGCCACATCCTTGGCGACCTGCTCCAAATTCTCGGCCTTGCTCATATAGTTTTCGACCAGCTTAAGAATCTCTCTTTTCACAGCACGCAGTAGACGCGCACGATGAGTGAGAGCAAACTGGGGGTTCGTGGTGCTTTCGTCAATTATTTGCTGAGACACCAGTCTATAGAGGGCCAGCATATCGGAGAATATAGCCGCCAGTTGAGACTCGTAGGGAGATCCCAGCGACGAGCACACTGCGCTATTAGTCTTGAGAAGGTTGATAAGCACTTTTACAGTCTCTGTATCAGTCAACAACAACGGGTCCTGGGAAAACTGCTGAATTAAACTTTGCCATGCCAAGTTCGGGAACCGCATGAGCTCCTCAATCCACCTGAGCTGCGTGTTCTTGACGCGCTGTGCAGACAAGATCTGGCCACACGCTTCGTAGAACTGCTGCACCTGGTGTGGCTCCAGATCCGAGGTGTGTGCCTCGATGTTCTGCATGATATCCTCGATAAATGGCTGTGGTTCTTCGGCTTTGGGCTCGACAAACTGAACCTTGCACTTTGTAGCAATTTTCATGAAGGTATCACACGCCATATCTTGGACACCTTCATGCGTCTCGTGCATGAATTCGAACAGTTTGTTGACCACTGTTTTCAGAAACGTCCAGTGGGGCCGCGCACGCAAAAAGCGAGGGTACTGACCAACAATATACATAATATTGGAGGCCACAACTGCCTTATTATCTTTCCCACGCTTCTTGTCGGTTAATTCGAGCAGTCGCTTGATGACATGGACCAAAAAGTGCTTTTCGGTCATAACATTCATGGTGCCCGAGATACTGCCGATGGCCCAGCACAGAGTATTGAGCTTGTGCCAGGACCACTCGCTCTCGTCAACCTGCCGCTCGAGTTTTTCTTTCATGATCTCTTCGGTATTGTCCACATCCAGGTGCGTCAAATACACGAGCACATCACGGAGACTCTTGTACAAGGTAATGGTGTCATTCTCTTTGTACACTACTCGCACGATCTCGCCATCTTCGTTTTCGGAGATGAGAACTTCCTCGGGACGAACCATGTGATCAATAACTACAACCCGGAGTTGAGATAGGATCTCAGCGTACTGGTGGGTGCGTAGTGGAAAGTGTGCCAGGGTGCTGGGATCAACAGCGCCACCACCAACAGCTGCAGTGTTGACGCCCGGGTGACTCGCAGAGCCACCAAAAAAGTCGCTCGACTCATTGACTGGCAGTTGCTTGATCTCATCGTACAGGTCGAGAACCAGCCTGACCCAGTAGTCCAAGCAGCCTTTGAATACCTCGCGCTCCTCGATCTGCGAGATGTTGATCAGGTATTTGTGGACATTGTATAAAAGGCTCTTGTCCTCCGGCTGCTCCACCAACTTGAGATGGCGAGTCAAAAAGGTTGCAAAGAACAGCGATAGATTCTGGATAAAGTCCTGGTCAGCAGTACTTGCGTTGGCGTAGATGATCTTCAGATTGGCATCCAGGGGAACAATGTTCGAGATCTCCTTCACGGAGGTGGCAAACATGCTGACGAGTTGCGCATCGTACTTTTGGGGGCCGGTCAGCGCAGAGATCTCAGTCAGGCACTTGAGAGTAATGTTGCGATAGTCAAAGGGACTGAGGAAGCGCGTTGTCAACATCTCAATGATGTTTGTCTCAAACACGTAAGGTAACGGAATCCAGCTCAGGTACCTGTTCAATGCAGTGAGGGTGGCAACGATGAGGCTCGGCCGCGACGCCTTTTCGAGAACCTCGTGGCAAAGCTTGAAGATCTCACCGAACTCAGAGCACAACTGCTGCTTCAGATGCTGCGCCTTGACCAGGGTCATTTGATCCGCGGAATAGTCAAATACCTCCTCACTGAGCAGACGCAGAATCGTCATGTTGTTTTCGCAAACCTCAAGCCCCCCCCTACTGGAGGCAGTGATCTCGGGGATGAACTCCGGCCAGTGCAAGGGCCACTCCTGCTTAAGAATCTGGACCAGAGTGAGGTCGGCCTTGTTGAGGAGCGCTTTCTGGCCATTGAACACTAACGGGTCGTTGCTCCATTCCAGGCACATGGTACCTACAAAGTTGCGTATGCCAAGGCGCTGGTCCAGGGGCAAAGTCTTCCATCTCGTTCTGATGAGCTTGTCGAGAATTGCCAACGCCAGATACTTTGTTTGCGGGTTCTGCGCGTTTTGCAGAATCTCGCCGGCGCGGGTCCACGAGTCCGGATGGTCCCGCAGCTGGTTGAGCACGCTGTCGGCCTTTTTGATCTCCTCCGGCGCGCCTTTCCCGCCATAGAACAAATCGACGACTTGATCCAGCAGCTGAACGTCGATGTCATGCGAAAAGTCTAACAACGTATCCATCGCGCGACCGTATGATCCTAGGTAGAGCGTAAGAGCGGTGGTGGTGTGTAAGCAGGTTTTCTATCCGTTGCGTTTGAATAAGCGTCCCAATGTAGGACGTCGGATGTTAGTAACGTCACTTAGGGTCCGCTAAAGGGTTACTTGAAGGCTCTAAATAACAAGCTAAATAACCGAAACGGAGAGGATATGTGAGTTCAAGGAAGATTTGTCGCAAAGGTTGCAAGCTTGAAGCAACGGGGGTCTCGGTGACATCATAGTCCCAGGATATCAGTTTCGAAAAAAAAAAAGGACTACTTTATTGTGTGTATAAAAGTCAGCAAATATTTACTCTTGGCATTATTTAGAATCAATTACCTATCAGCTTTTGACGCTATGTTTACTCACCGGTGCAAGAGCAACTATATCAAGAACTTTTAAGTCCATAATGCGAAGCAGATTTTTGACTAAAAAAGGTTCATGCACGGAAGCGCAAGATGGAGTTGATGTTAGGCAGTGAGACGTTCACCATGGAGATTTTCGGATTCGTTGCTCATCAGACAAAAGCTAGCTAGCTGGATCACTGCCGTATGATATAGGTCTTCAGGTTTGCCAGCGTCTATAAGTTCGCCTACATCCTCTTGCGGGACGCAATGGCCGCAATAAACAATTTCAGGTTGGGCGCGATCAATATAAAGAAATAGCAAAAAGTGACAGGAAGTAACAAAGCCATAGGCAAGTCCGTACCGCACCATAGAGTCGTAAACACGGGCTATTGCCAAGGCAATATTTAGCTCGCAGTGATCTTGCTCTGACAAGTCTGAGCCGCTATTGAGGGTTTTTAGGGCTGCAGTGAACAGGTCTTTCTTTTTGACAGTCGACTTCAAGTACTTTGCCACGTTATCTATGACTAGTTCGAACTTTTATACGAAAATATTTTGTTCTTCCGTGTCGTTACACCGCGCGAATAGCTCCTTCGGGATCTCACTGTTTTTGTAAAAGTCAAAGTGACAGTCAAAGGGGTATTCGGTAGATCAGTGCATCGCTGTTTGCGGTAGTTCTGTCTGCTTGAAAGGCTATGATACGTATCCGGTTCTTTTTTCATGTCGTCTTCTTCCACCAGTACCATGTTGCTAAGAACCGCTTGCGCTTTTTCGATGGAGTCGAGAACGTCTGCCATTGTGTTGTTATCTTCTTCCGCCAGTCTCATGTCGCTAAGCAGCTTTTGCACCTTGTCGAGAGCGACTGCCGCCGTTGTGGCGTCTTCGTCTGACAGTCCTATGTCGCGGAGCAGTTTTTGAATTTCGAGAACGTCTGCCATTGTGTTGTTATCTTCTTTCGTCAGTCCCATGGCGCTACGCAACTTTTGCACCTTTTGGGCGTTTATTATTGCGTTTCTCTACAATCGGGAAATGCTGCACGTCAGCATTGCTTCTGCTGCTTTTATATACTGCAGTCGTCAGCCGTGCCTGGGAAACTCGAACTCTTGACAGAATAAGGAAACTCAAATCAGAGTTGGTCCGTGCTCGGCAATACCGATTGCCTGGACACCAACTGCCTTTAATGGTCAGACAACTAAAAAAACATTATAAACTAAACCAAAAAAGGCTCCACTTGAGCTCAATCCCGAAAATCTTATCTCCGTCACAGCAGAATACACAGACGACGACGATATACCGAGTTCTAGTCACCACACCGCTACATGGAAGACCTCGAGACAGTTTTCATAGCTTTGTTGAGCTAGTTAGTGCACTAAAGGACGTAATAGTGATACACTACGAGCTGTATATTACATATGGGACGGAGACATCACAGATCGTAGCATCATTTTGACCAAAGCCGGAAGAGGGTGTCTCATTGATTCTGCTCACGCCATATTTTACTCCAAGATTCCTGAACAGAAGTCACACAGAGCTGGCAGTCTTTTATCTATGGCAATTGGTGTACTCGAGGGTCGTGCGCACTCCTATAAGCACGATCTGGAATCGTTTTTCTATGTTTTCATATGGGTACTCTATCGCAGGATTGGCCGTCGCATTAACAGCACAGACCAAATCTTTGAAGGCTGGTCGGGGACGGATGCCTCTCGGATCGCTTTCAATAAAAGAAATACTGCGGCCAGTCGCGACGGGTTGCGAGGCTATCCAGGATCTAGTGGCTGGACTTAGATGTGTGTGTGCGCTGTTTGTGTAGGCTCTTGGTGGTTGACCTGCTGCCCGCCAAACCCCGAGATAATGTTTAAAGTCGTCAACGGCTTTTCAATTTATACACATTTCACGACCTATAACGAAGACAATAACGATAACAATACGCCTAGAAGGTGTGCCATCACTTAGACAAATTTTATCACCTTTCCAAGGTTGCTCGCCATCACAGCCATACCATCCAAACGTTTGTTCATTATACTTATTCAAATCATCTTGACTCAACGGATAATATTGTGTTAATATTTGAGAACATGACTCGCTATCTGATACTGTGATATAGATAGTTTAAATATTAGCAGTGATAAAGATAAAGACAAAGATACAACAAATATGGATAATAAGTGTACTAAAAATCACGATATTTCTTATACTACCTATGGGTATAAAAGAAGACAAAGCCATTAACGTTATTACTGACGTGAAAGCAGATTATTTTATTTCCTACAGCGTTGAAGAGGCTGAAGGTGTGTGAGCGCACTCACGAAGCAGGTCCGCAGCCGCAGAATCCGAGTATAGGTTCCAGCCACAGGATGCCAAGTCAATGGGTGTCACTGCCTAACATCAACTCCATCTAGCATTTCTGTACAGGTGTAAGGTTGCAGTTGAGAGGTCGATGTAATATAGTCACACTCAACGACCCGCACTCCGATGTCGATTTTGGACTCGAGAGCTGCGTCAAGGAACTCAGTTTAGGTGACCGCATCCTCTGCTATCCATGATATTGTTACGACACATAATTCAGCATGTTTGGTCCCTTTAGCTTCTCGATCCGGCGTGCGCCTGCCACGCACATCGTGCCCCTGCCCACCAGCTCGTGTGGGACAGGGGAGTTGGATCAAGCAGGATTGCAGACCCAGTGGACAAGTTGAGGCGACTGTAATCACCTGCTCTATGCATTCCTTCCGTACACCCGAGTGATTCCACGCTCATCCTCAGGTATGCTAGGAAAGCTTCCACTTGGTCTTATGCTCATTTATGTTAAACGCAGGACCACTAAATGCGCCACTCCGGTTGAAGATCCAGTTCCTCATAGTTGCATTGTCAAGCGCAAAGCCGTGAACAAAACACATCTCTGGGTGGTGGAATAAGATTGCCCGGGCATAGTGGGCAACTTGCAGAATATATGACGGCTCGTCCATCATGCGGGGAACAATCAGATCCCTCGCGCAGTAGACGGCTTGATAATGCGTGGGTTCATATAGTCTGTCTCTGTCAGTAGCTTATCCTGGAAATTGAGCCAGAAATTAGCCCTTTCAATCTCTGTTCCGTGGTCAACTGGCCAGCCTTCCCAGTTCCCGGGTTCAAATTCACCGATATCTCTCAGGATATCGTTGTCAAAATTTTCAAAAACTTTCTCGTGAAACCCCTGGATATCGACAAACGCGCGGTTTTCAAGTTCGTCGCTCAAAACGTCGACATTAAAATTCTAGAGATGACGTGATAGACACTGGGTCCTCTGATCTCTGGATTTACTCTGCTTCAACGGATCTCCCCCACTCGTTCAACCAGAACGCCTCGTCATCGTACAAGGTAATAGGCCAGG